>VZRM01000657.1:1430834-1526822 GCA_013397955.1 Grantiella picta
TCTGTTAAAATTTGGCTTGCATTGTGACACAAGCCCTTCAAAAATATCAAGGAAATTTGAACTTATTGATATTTCTTGAACTTCTTGAAGCAAGTTCAGAGTGAAAAGACTCTGAAGTCAATATAAATACTCCTGGTGTTTTAAAGATGTTTGAGATCTAGACATGGATGTGTCAGCTGTTATTGAGTGTGTGCCAAGATGTTCTCTCTGATCTGCAACATTTACTCAGTTAAAGTAGCCTTTTTAAGGTGAACAGGTCTGCTGAAAACAATATTCCAAACCTGTGATGCCTGATCTGCTCGAGACCTCTGGAATCAAGGAGCATTTGTGTCTGTCCAGATAAAGGTTATTCAGTTCATGCAATTATTTCCCAGAGGAGCCTTCTAGTCCTGCAGAAGGTGTCAAAATATGCTTTGGTCAACATATTTTTAAACTGTTACAAACAATTTAAGGAAAAAAATTCACCCCTCTTTACAGAGCACAGCAAAAACAAGACAAAGACATTTGTCTTGTATAATTTTGGCCAAATTGTTTCTTAGAAATATTACCTCTTTAGTCATCTACCTGTTTTTTAAATCAGGCCTTTTTTTTTCTTTTCATGTTCTCCTGGCTGCTATTCAGGAATTTATCATTTCATAACTTTTTATGACAAGACAGAGTGTATCACCATCCAATTCAACACTGGTCTCACTCACAGCCAGGCTCTTTGACCTTGTTGTGCTCACTGGGGACATGTGTGAGATTTTAAAGCTCTGAATAATAGAACTTCAGGTAAGGACAGGAATATACAAACTGTCCAGCAGAGAAACACAACTTCTAAGAGAGGATAGAATTTCAAAGCGCATTTTAAAAGAGTATCATTTCACTAACTTTGGCTCTGTGCTCATTTTCTCAGGTGGATGGGAAATTAGCCTTAGAAGGAAAGAGAAAAGGGAAGAAGGACAAACAAGTGATGTTTCTTTTCTCCAAATGCTTTCCCTCTTTCAACATTAAAAAAAAAAACCCACAACTAAACTTCTATATTTAAAACAGAATTTACCAAATTTTGAAATGTACTTTTTATTAAATATAAGATAGAAAAATCCTGAAAGAATCAGGTCTTTAACTACTGTAGTTTAGTATTAGAGACAGTGGGGCAGGCAGTTTGCCCAGCTAAGTTCTGGTTTAGAAACAATATACAAAATAATAAATAAATGAAGTTATACACTGATGAAAGACTAAAACTGACATGTCTGGGGAAAGACAAACTTGTGTTTTCTTCTATATTCTCCAGAGACTGTTCATCTCATAGTGTCTGAATTGGCAATGAAAATAAACTATGGTGGCCCCCCCCAGCCTGAGCCTAAACCCCTGCTACAAACAAGAATGAGTCAAATTCTGCTGAAATAATGAACCACAGAAACATAGAATATTTTAAGTTGGAAGAGATACACAAAGATCATTGAATTCAACTCTTAAGTAGATGGCCACCCACAACCTTGACATTATTAGCACCATGCTCTAACCCACTGAGCTCATGGTGTTTTTATTTACACACCTTGTAATTCACAATGATTTCAGCCCTGGAATTTTCAGTGAAATTGCTCTGATATGTAAATTCATAACTGCTATCTTAAGCCTACTTTTTGCTTCTCCCCTGTGTGGATGCATTTATGGTTACACAGTTGGGAACAACATTCTAGAGTTTCTACCCACCCTCAGGTCTCAACAATACAAAAATAGCAAGAAAATAGTTAAAGCAACACATAATGGCATTCTGAGGATATGCCTTACTATCTTGGCAATATAATGGAAGTTCAATACTGTGCTTGAACCATTGATTTGACTTCTTAACATTGTGTTTTTCATGTGATCAGAAAAAGAGTGAATAAATGTGTGGTGGGGAAAATGTTTATGTGTGTTACTGAGCTTCCTCTTTGCTCACAAGCAAGAATGTTAACATCCCTTACCAATAGTTTCATATGGCATTGGTTTAATGACAGACAGCTCTCCAGTGGAACAAAGGATTTTTCATAATCTTTTATATTTTTCTTTTTTTTCTCACTGTTGATATGGATGAATTTTTGTCTGATGTATTCCTGAGCCCACCCAGCAGTTCTGAGTTGAGTACCAGAACAAAACATTTAATACACATTATAGAGTTTAATCTTTTTTCCTGAAAGTCAATGGGAGTTTTGCCATTGACTTGAATTCCAATTCAGATTGACACATAAAAAGGGAGCACTTGAAATAAGTATTTGATTTGGACTATGATCAGTTTTACAATCCAGAGTCCCTGCTGGTATGTCCAGCTGGGAATGCTCCACTTCACAAGAAAATTTTTTTTCTTTTGGTCAGACAAGGTGCAGGAAATCAGAGGTTCCCAGTAACTGGACTATTCTGAGTGGAACACATTGTAATAGTGATTAGAAAACAAACTTTGACCTCATATGTGTAAAAATGTAAGAATCTATTATATATTATAATAATAGTTATTGTAATGAAGAATGATTCCTTTCTTAAAAAAGGTATTCTACAGACCTATTCCTACAGTTTAATTATGAACAATATTCAGTGCCTTTAGTGTTATATAATAAATTGTCCACACATCTGAATTTATTCAGTGATAGAGAAATTTTAAGCATTCGAGTTCCTAGGCTGTATTCAGACACTGAAACAATATTTGCTGCGTGTAGGGAAATTATACACTCATAATTATAAAAAGATCTTGAAAATTATGCTTGTTCTTCTATTTATTGTCTCTCAGTTAGTTCCAGATCCAGTTAGTCTAGTTTATATAGAAAAATCTGTATATTTTCAAGAGCAGAGCTGCAAGGTACCAATAGTACTTGAATGGAAGGCATGGATGAATCCTGCTTATTTGATAATAAAAATTTATTTGTCTACATAAAAAAACGGATGAAAAAAGGGAGGGTGAATCCCACTGCATAGGCATTTTCTTGTTCATAGCCATATTTTGAATCAAAGCTGACATGTTCATAATTGAAACAACAGGGCCTAAGTTAGACATTGTCTTTTAACTTCATGATCTCAGTCATCATTTCCAATCCATTTTTTAGTCTGCACTTTGCAGTGTCTGAGTAGTTCTGTGCTTGGTATGGTAATCCTCTTTTCCATTGGAAAAAAAGGGGATCTTATGTAAATAAAACATACTCAAACATTAATATTTACACATAAATGGAGTCAATTCAGGAAGCACACAATTAATAACATTTACTGTGGAGTGTCACTTAAGCCTGAATTGGTTTTATTAAGAGAAGAAAAATATTGCGATACCAACATAGATGATGATTAATATGAAACATGTAATTTCTCTACTTAGTCACACCTGACTTAAGAACACTCTTAGACTATATTGCCACCAGTGCTTTAAACGGTAAATGCATTATTAGACAATTACTTCTGAGTTTGTTTTACTATTAAGACACCAATTAGGACATCTCCCATACGGTAAGTACATGTTCCATATCTCCTGAATATGCCAGACATAAACCTATTTGGAGACTATTTATTAATCTAAGCACATATGGGACTTCCATTTCCACTACTTCACACTAATGTAGAATCTAGCATTAAACAGACATGACTCTAGATTCTCCAAGTGGGTTCAACCACAAGCAACCAGACTCATTTCCATGTCAGACCATGTGTTTTCAATTACACCACAAATTAATCCAATTTATTTTAAAAATTTGGGAGGTTTGCTGCTTTGTTTAGAAAATGAAGCCTGCATAATGTGTTATATTAGGACTGTGGCCTTGATAATTACTGACACTTTTTTTTTTCAGAGTGATTAAAGCAAATGCAATAATAGATATAGTGATTTATAAGCTAATTTGCTGTATTGCAGAACAACAAGTGGAAAGCATTTCTGAACTATGGATGTTGCCACCAATTTCTTCATATTCCATTTACACTGAATCTTGTGGATGTCACAGCCAATGGAACACAATCAACTGTTTGGTTTATAAAATAAAAGAAGTTTTTTATATTAGGCCTGATTTCAGAGATTATTGTTTAATACTAGTCTAAGGTTTTGTTGGATTATGGCAGAGTACATTTAGAATAACTCTTGGTGAAGTTACTCAGGATTCTTAGCACTAGAGTTTGAGCAGGATGGGGCTCTGTGTCCTTCACTAAAGGGAATATTCAGAGTGATGGGGTGAGTGACTGTATGCAGGGTTCACATGCAGAATTACCAGTGTTTTATACATCAACAAACAAATTCCTAGTCATTAGCAACTTTTCTCATTGTCAAATTGCAAAGTAACATTGTGCTCATCTACTATCAAATTAGCTTTGGCACTGTTTGATAAGTGACTTTATTGTCTTGACACTATATTTCCTTCCTCTCATTTACCCCCACATTTTTCATCATTTCCTCTGTCCATTTATGCAAGATTCAAGTGTGTGGGATGGATCATCATGAAGAAACAGTACTTTTCAATAAGTAGCTAGTTTCAACAGCTTTCAGTTGTGCAAAGAGAGTTACCATGAAATCTTATAATTCTGTATTTGTTTACAATAATGACAAATATTAAACTTTTTTCTGATTTGACATATATCTTTTTGCTGGTAGTGAAAAGGAACTGAAATGCAGATGAGCTCCAAGACCAAAAGTCACCACTGGAAATGAAACTGAGCTTTCTTTTTAATTGGAGACATATTCAGATGAGGTGTCTTAGAGACTGTTTCCTCCACTGATGAACTTAATGAAAAGAAATCCTGGAAGTGGTCCCTTGTACTGAGAGATAAATTTTTTAAAATGGAGTTCGATGCTTTCCATGAAACTTTGGTTATTTGCAGCTTCAAAGTTATCAAAGTTGAAGGGAAGAAAACAAACATGCTGGGAAGAATGTGAATTAGAGTTTTGAACTGTGGTCAGATAGGACAAGGCAGATATTGGCACAATTTTGCTTGAGTCAACACAGATACCTCCAGTTGAGTTCACAGCAGTTACTTTTTATAAAGTAAAATATACTAAACAAAAAAGATCAAAGTCCATCTTACATCTCAGCAAGCAACTGGCCTTGCGAATTCCAGGTTTCAAAATTCTGCAGCAGTACCCAATATTCCAAAAAATAACTTGTGTTTTGTTAAGTGTAGCCTCAAAAACACACACAGGAAGCCAGAATAAAGCTGTACTTTCTCTTTGTGGTGGCAATGATATAACTGTGCTTCGGAGGAAATATTAAATTCTTACTGGGAAGAAAAATTTTATGTCTTCAGTGAAGCCACAAATGTGCTTCCATCAGATTTAAAAACTTTTAGTGCAAGACTCCATGTAACTTTACTCTCCTCATTAGGTTCAGTATACTGGAAATGAATGTATTTCAGATTTTGCCTATCCATTTGCTCTAACTCCCTTCCTTACCAGTTTCACCCTGTATTTCTTGTCCTCTTTGTCTTATTTTGCCCTCCAAACTACATCACTTCACTTAATTTTTTTATTTTTTCTGCACACCTAAATATACCATGAAAAATCATATGGATGCATGGTATCAAGTGCTATGATGTTCTTCCTGTTTATGTGGTGACCACTCTGATTACGTCTAGTCTGGCTTGCCAGCTGTCTGGGGCACAGTAATAGATCTATCCTATATTTAAACACTGTTGCAATCAAGATACTTCTGTTTTGGTCAGCTGAAAGCACTGTGATTCATTAAAAAAAACCAAAAACCACTCTTATCCAGAAAAACACTTACATATTCACTTAAGCACCTGCTTAATTTCAACAGAAATAAAAAAATGTAAATATGACTGCAAACTGAGCGTGTGCTTAAGTGCCTTCTGGACTAGAATAAGTGAATGTTGGTGACATCAGGATGTATATTAAATTTTTTTTTCTTGATTTGTCATTGGGTTTGAAACAACTGGTGTGTAAGCCACAAGAGAGATTTTTCATTAGTCAGAAGACACAGGAACACTTGAAAGGTAATTAGGCAAACTGTTTATAAGAACCAGGTCTAAAGGAAAGCTTAGACCCATAAACTATTTGTACTAAAATGTCACTGAATTCTCAGATTGCAATGATTAACATAGCCGTTTGTAAACAGGATGGATGATCAAACCCTTGTGAACATAGAGTGAAGCAAGTTTATTTTTCTGTTTCCTACGCGTTCTTTTTTTCTAGTGTTATTTACTCAGAAAACGTAACAGATATTGATGAATTTGATAACTCTGAGCAGAGTAAAAATTTGAAAAAGCTGCATTCTGTACTATCCTTCCCCTTCTGTCTATTCATGAAGAGATCATGAAATTTTAATTCTTTCCGTAATTCAAAAATGTTCACAATTTTTTTCCCCCAGAACACAAGCCATGGTCTGCAGGTCATTTATGAACAGTTCATTTTGAAAATCTTCTGTTCACCACGTGGTATTGTTTCTGTTCCAGGTGATTTATGCTACAGTATATACCTAACAAATGCAGTGTGAAATATGAAGACTATGAATCTTATATACAGCTAGGAATATGCTCTCAGTAAAGACGAGAATTCTCAAACTTAAGGCAAAATTGCAACTGGCTTTTCTGGACTGCCAAAGTCCAAACATCCTCTTTAAAATACTCAACAGAGTGTTGTGTCTGCATGCATGAAATCACAGGTTGCTTACTCTGCACAAATTTTGAAAAGCATCTTGAGGAAGCAAGTCCTGCTCTGTCTCTCTCTATATGATTGGGGCCAGCAGGCTGCCAATTTAATCTCAAAGATGTCCAAAGTTCTGCAGTGCTGCTCTTGGACTGACCTATTTGGAGAAGGCACAGTACTAATCAGTCTCAGCCAGTATTGTGTCAACTGAGAGACAGCACAAGTAGACAGATGGAAGAGAAAAAAAAAAAAAAGAAGAATGTGTTTTTAATAAGGAGTAATGCAGGACAAATACTGAAAGCAAAATTTATTTTGGTCTGGAAGTGACCCACAGCCCACAGATGGCAGTGGAATTCTTTATTTTAGCTTCGATGAGTTTTGGTTGAGATCCTTGCAGGAAAACTAGAAATAGCTGGATCTGTGGAAGAGAAGAAGACTGACCCACCAGTCAGAGCACAAGGCTGTGAGTCAGGGCATCTTGCTGAGTCACCTGCTCAGCCCCAGACCCTCTTCACGAGGCTACATCTACATGTAAACAGCATAATAAAGTGTCCATATGAATGATGACTGCATGTGGCAGCCCTGAAAGATGGTAATAATGCCAGGCTGACACTTGATTCAGCAGGACGTGGGGCTGACACAATTAAGTGCTTGAAAATGAGGTTTTCTCTCCACATATGCATGGTAATGCTTCACCTGGACATACCACCTTATCGCTGATGATCTCAGGCACAGTTGGACCAGTGGTTCAATGTGAATGTGTTCACAGCATCACCCCAGAAACCACCACAGAAAGCTGTGGGAGAATTCAGGGTTACGTTCAAGAAGCCCAGCTGAAAGGATATACTGTGCAAAAAAACCCCAAGTTACCATTTGGTCAGGGAGAAAGGACAAAAAGGCTACCACTTTTGTAAGGAACGTAAGTTTACAGCTCATTTGGTGACATTACAACCAAATTTCAATCAGATATTAATGCTTGCAAATACATCAGGATTGAAAGAAAGATTTAGTTCCTTCTTATCAGACTTCACTTTCAGACTTAGCGGAAGAAGGGATGGTTTCTACAGAGAACTTCAAAAAGGTAAAAATATTAGCACATTTCTCAAAATTATTCCTCTTTATATATTTGAAACTATTTTCTATTTCCTGTGAACACAAATAACTTATTGTCTCTATTGTTCTGTCTTTAGATTTCCTGCAGCTTCCTTTCTACTTGTGCACAGATCCTTCCAGTTTAATGTCTTTGAATTGAGTGTACAGAGCTTGAAAGGTAATTTCTGAGCTGTATACCAAAATAGAGACATGGATCAGAGTATATTTAGAAGAGTGAACAGCTCTGATATGAGGTTCTAAACAGAGGCCAAAAAGGCTATCAGAGGTTAGCCACAAAGAAGATTTAGATTAAGGCTATCAAATGAAGACATATCCTTCCTGTGCTGACCTTAGAGCAGTGTGAAAGGAGCTAAATGCATTTAAAAAAGAGATCTCTTTAAAAGAATCTGATAATTTTTACATCACTTTAAACTTTACCATATTAAAAAATGGCTGTATTGTTAACAGCCTCTAATAAATTTTCTTTGTTATTTAAAAATAATTGAAAAACAAGCTTATGTCAAAATGGCTCCCCCAAAAATAAAAGCAAATAGAAAGGAATGTACTATTTACTCACTGATAAGATCATGGACTATGTGTACACGTATGGAATATAGACTTCCCAAGTTTACAAATTACTGGAGTTAAAAATAAAAGTAAAATCGTACATAGCTACTTTTATTATTTTATTTATTAATATTGAACCACTAAGTATATATGTATTTGAGGTCTAGACAAAGAGGTTTTTTTTTTTTTAACGCAGAATAAAATTGCACAGTAGTATACGTGATTGTTTTGTGCTAAAATAAAAATTAGTTAAAAATTTTAAATTGTCATGCCCTGCTGTTTCCAGTTGTTTTCTGTGGTACATACATGACATATTTTACTGGTTCATCAGTTCTTTGTGCCTGCAAGGCTTGCAGTGAGTTGAGGAGCAGTCACAACCCAGTGCTGCCTGACAGCTTTTCTCTCCTACTGCATCAAGTGACAAGGGCATGCCCTGTGTTGTGGGACAATCAAAGATAAGATAAACCCCCACACTTTGGCATTGCCACAACTTCTCGTCGCCTTTCCACACACAGAGCACAAGGTCATGGAGCTGATGAGACCTGAAAAAGGAGGAAATTGCCAGTCCTCAGTGCTGTAGTGGGGGAAGAAGAGCTAGGGATTAATGGGTGAGCCAAAATGCAGTTTTCATTTGGATATTGTCACCTCTTTCACCATGTGATAGCACTACAACTTCCATGCGAGGCTTTGTTGGCTTCAATTCTATCACTTCAGTGCTATCTCTTCAATTCTATCACTTCAGTGTTGCCACTTCGGCGCTGGTTTAGACTCCTGAGGTTCTGGAGGTATTGATAAGGAAGGGGCAATATCTTGCCCCCAGCTGGATCACCAGACTGAGGATAAGAAAAGACAGCTTTATGCACCTTTATAGCAGCAGACATGTCCATGAAGGCTGCTGAATCCTGCTCCACCAGTTAGACACTAGCCAGACCCTGAGATTATCTCAGTTGGGTGGAGCACAGTGCTAATTGTGCCAAAGTTTTGGGTTTGATCCCTGTACAGGCCATTCACTTAGGAGTTGTACTCAGTGATCCTTGTGGGTTCCTTTCAACTCAGAATATTCTGTGATTCTGTGAAGTAAATGCATTCTGTGCACCCTACTGTAGTCTATCTTCTCTTCAAATTGATATTTGACTAACAAGTTAATGTGTTCAGCTCACAGTGTCCTGAGATTTTTGTACTTTCTGCATTACTCACAAGGCAGGACCTCTTCAAACAGTTTAGGGAGATCCTCCAGACCCTACACTGATAATTTTTGAATCTTGCAGTAAACAGTTTCATTGAAAATGTTGTCTCAAGGGTGTTGTTCTAAACGATGGATTTTAGGTATATCCATGAAAAAATTGCAACTAGAGTTCTAATTATGTACATGCCATCTTTTTAAGGGCCAAGGGATAAGATTCCTTTTTGTTAAACAGTGGTAGGCAGCAGAATATTTCAGTGAGCTATGTCATGAAATAAATGGCTAAATGTGAGGTTAACAGCAAGGAGAGATGTGAGCTGGGAAGAAACAGGGTTTCCCAGCTGCCTCAGCAGCTTCAGGAACCAAGAATATCTGAGCAGTTTCACATGCTGCTCCAGGACTAGAACACAGGCAGAGAAGTGTCAGGTGGAGGTGGACTGAGCAGATCTCATGTAAAACGGTGGGAAAAGCTTCTCCTTATGGTACTGACCTGGAACACAGCCTTATGTCCCCTCGGAAGTGCAAAGAGACCAATATTGTTTTCACAAAAGAAAAAACCATGCAAATGGGGTAGATCTGTTGCCATTCTGGATGGAATTGATGTCATTATCTGACAAAACAACCTACAATACTGAACCTTAATCCTCTCTGGCTGCCTCTCCTTGTCGTGACATGTATCTCTGCAGATGAAAGAACTGTAGGACTGTTCTGAATCATGAAGCTGTGAAGAAAGTTTGAAGGTTTCAGAATACTATGAGAACAGGGTGGACAACTGTCTTGGACAGGGGATATTAATGATTATAAGCAGGCTAGAGGTAGCTGCTGTTGAAGAAGTTCCCAGTGTAATTAATTTAATACTGGACTCATAAAGAGAACTGATAAAAGTGGAAGGGACTGAAGAGGTATGAACTAAATTCATCAAGGATGGAAGAAAGAACTGGAAGGTCTGAAAAGTGGTAGGATCCCCTGGTAGGAGGAAACTGATTCTTTCCTCCCGTCTTGCTGTAACAGTCAGAGATGCAAGTGGCTTTGTCAAACAGCTGAGTAAAATTCAGAATATATCCACTTGTAATAACTTTTCTAACTAATCTGACAATCTGGATTTTAATTTAGAGTAAAAACTGGAGTTAAAGAAAGATACTATTCAATCTAAGTCTCTGCCTTTTCTAAGTTTCTGAGGGATTTGATACTTTGAGACTTAATTCAGTTCTACAATTCAAAGCATTACTCCACACTGTATATTTTCATTACCCTTTTTTTTTCACTATATCATCCTTCTTTGTCAATGCTATATTATAAAATACAGCAGCAGTTTATGATAATCCATTGGCTTAATGAAGTCAGCCCTTGAGAATGTCCAAAGCATGTATTACTCATTTCTGCCGTAGTTGTAAGCAAAGCAGAGGCACCGTGGGTCAAAGCTGACACAGAAGTTTGTCAGTAATGTTAGCAAGGCTACTACCTGCTTTCCCAATGAAATTGTATTGAAAAATAGGAAGTTCATCTCTCAGTGACCAGTACCATTTTTCTTTGCCCTTTCTTTGCCTTGTTGAACCCAGAGCAAGAGGTCACTCATCACTCTCTCTGACCATTTGTGCAAGCAAATAAAAAGCATGATTTCTGAAATAAATCATTAGCAATTGTCATATATTTCCCTTATCCTGTTGATGTTTGTAGAGAAGCATCTATGGAAACTTTATCATGTTAAGATAACATGGCCATGAATCTGAAATGATTTATCACATGATTAGAGCTAGAGAATATTTAGGGACTTTGCAGGCTGTTTTATTTTTGTTTTGATCTGGTTTAAATAGCATGTAGGAGAGAATCAGGTGACCAGTTTGAATATAATGGAATAGTTCATTCTCACACAAATTATTTTTCAACTACTCCTATGTAACAATTTCGTATGAGGGAGAGGGGAAGGTACCTCTGCATTTGGTTTTACTGTGATTTCATACTTGTCATAATAAAGTTCATTTCTAACTGTGGGTGAAACTCATTGAGAAAAATTCTTCTTCCTCTGCTCCATGGATGTCACATATTTGTATTTCAATAACTCTTAGAATTAATCCCTAACCAAGTGAGACTTCCTGATCATATAATGTCTACACACATTTGGAAAATTATGGTCCCTGCTTAGAGCTTAACGGCAAAATTAAGTGCTGCAAATGATTGCCACTTAATTGACTTCCATGTAGACTTCCTCATACAGGATTTCTCTTGGTATGTATAGTAGAGGAGAATTTGTCCCAGTGGATATATACAGCAATACAACTTCTTGGAAATTTAAAAATGTGCTGAGGGATGATGTAATCTGAGATACACCATAAACTAAATAAACCATGCTTAAAATATATTGCATTATATAGAAGAGAAACAATTATTTGAAAATAGATATCAATGGATTTATTAGGAAACCAGGCATGTGGCAGTGGACAAAACCTGAAGCATTAATAAAAGCAATACTCTGTTACTGCAGAGGCT
Source organism: Grantiella picta (assembly GCA_013397955.1). Lineage (NCBI taxonomy): Eukaryota > Metazoa > Chordata > Aves > Passeriformes > Meliphagidae > Grantiella > Grantiella picta. The sequence goes on from VZRM01000657.1 coordinate 1,442,750, forward strand.
ATATATAAGACCTATATTATCTAAAAGTATATTAAACACCATCTTTAAATGAAGAAGTTATTGTTTTTCCTGCCATCACTGTTACTGAATAAAAATTTATCTCTTAAGGGTTAGAAAATACTATTTTCTGGACTCATTCTGGATTGGGACTATATCAAAGTTTAAAGAATAATCATACAGGTTTCTCAGCATTAAGAGTATTACATCAAAAGATTCTGGGTTTTATATACCATATGTAACAATAAGAAATCACATGTTGGAATTCGTTTAATGTTTTGATGAGATTTGCTGAAAATCCCCAAACCTTCAGCCTCACAATTTAGAATTAATTTTAAACACAGACTCCTAAAGATATGCAGACTACATGGAATTTTCAGAGCCATCTTATGTCATCTGTAATTTAAGATGTCTTCTTTGGCCTTAAGAAAAATTTTAAAAAGATTGAAGACCTTTTCTCCCTGGAAATCATATTTTCCATGGAATAAAATGTAACATATTAAATCAATATACACATTCAGACTTTTGAATCCAATTAAAATGTTCAAGTTTGGTTTGTTTTTAAAGATGGAATAATAGAAAATTAAAAACAAAGGAAAGACAAATATGTTACTAAAAAGGATGAACATTTTCTGACTAATACTTGGAAAGATGATCAGACTTGAGAAGAGTCTGCTTGCAGGACAAAGACAGAAATAGATTTATGAACGTGAATGGATGCAGTATGTTGGTTTTTTAATGGTGTCTAGTTGTGTATTTTCTCAAATGAATTTTCAATTGATAAAGTGGCTGCAGTTTTTTTAATTACTAAAAACTTTCAGTTGTGCGCCAAACTATTTTAAAATTTGTATTGATTCTAATAATCTTGAAAATATGACTGATTTTTCTGAAATTCAGAAACTTTTTGCTTGTTTTGCTAATTTTTTTTTAATAAATCTTTTCAAATTACATGCTGTTTCACACACAAAATCTTTGTGAAAAATAAGCTTGTTTGAGTATGCATTTGTTGAAAAAATGTCCTGGTTTTAATTTATATTTAATTTCCATAAATATTATTTCATAACTAGTAATGCATTTTTGGAAGCTATCTCGGTGCTGATTTGTTAGAGTAGTCCTGATTCCTCCAAGTGTCCAAAGAGAGACAGTTGGCTGCCATTGAAAATTCATTCCATCAGTGGGTTTTAATTGCCTAAGTATTTTTGTTCTTGGGTATTGGAACAGTCTCCATTGTCATATGCGCACCATTCTCACTGATGTTAGAGTGGCTGTGTGCTGAAAATGGCAGACTTTCTATCTATGTAAACATTTATTATAGCATCTCTTTAACCTCTAAGGATTTATGACATTTTCTTTCAGAATCCTAATCTTTCCAAACTGTGGACATATTTTGCTCCTTTCTTAAAACAGAGGATATTGACATCCATTCAATTAGATGCCAGGAGGGAAAACAGAAAAACTACTCTTAAGTACTACAAAGGAGCAAAGCAGGAACTGACAGCATGAAAAACCTTATGTATCCAATTTATTACTGTAGGAAAAATGAAACTATTACTCTTTCCTGAACTTTTCTTGTTAGCCAAGAAACATTATGCTTCTCTGAACAAAAGATGCGAATGACCCATTGGCACAGAACAGAACACAGAGAAAAGGTGTACAGAAATTGAATAGCCAAATCATTAATTTTAAGTAGGGGATTATGCTTGAAGTCTTACCATATAAGTAGGGAAGTGTTTGTGATAAAGAGGAAATGACTCATGGTTATTTTTGTTTACTTGCTCAATTTGTTCTTTTTTTATCAAAACTAGCGCTTCTCCATCTTATTTTTAGTACTAAACTCTTTCCATTTTCTTGACATGCTGTGAAACAATTTGTGACTTAAAATTAGAATAACTTCAAAATCAAAATTCAGTAAGAAAAAAACGTCAAATTCCTAAGGAATCTAAAGAACTATTCCATCAATCAGCATGTATATAAGTAGAAAACAAAAATAAAGACCTCACTATCCAATCAGCAAAGTATTACATCAACAGTCCTTTTAAAGATTCATTAGTGTTTCATCACCAAAGGTTGACTTCATGCTGTGTTTGAGTTGCTTGAATGTCAATGGTGAGATGAAATGAGTATACCAAGAGCTGAATAGTTCTTTTATGCTTACCCAGAGAGTAGAACCAATAAGTTTTAAATCCAACAAGAACGCAGATCTGCTTTACAAAGCCTTGTTTAACAGAATTTTTGTTCTTCTTTTTAACCCCAGCCCCCCCAAGTTGAATAAGATAAATGTGCAAGGAGAAATGGTGCTTTTGCCAGCTGTCTGTGGGCCTCATTACTTCAAGTTTCTAGGTCTGATCCTGATCTCAGTCAAATCATTTTTACGCCAAAAACAATTAAGAGCATTCAAGGGAAACATTCCCTCCCTATTTGTGTAAAAAAACCCAACAAACTCTAAAAATCTGGGTCTGTGATTTAGGAAGGAATTAACAAATATAGGCCAGATGCTATGCCACACTAGCACAGGAATAGGAAGCATTTGGAGCTGCATTTGGATTTCCTTACATGGAAGAAAGCAAACCGTCATTCCTGCACCAGTATTGAAGCCATATCTGCCCTTTAGCAGCAGAAGCTGGAGCACAAGAGTCATTACAGACATATTTTAGCTTGTCCTTGTTCCAGACTAGCACAGTACTGCCAGCCATCACCACTTCTTAGGAGGCAGCAATTTGCAGAGAGGCCTTCAAAGAATTTTAAGCTCCTTTTGGACACCCAGTGGTGCTGGAGGAGAGGAAAGGCGAGGTGGCAAGAATTTTGGGTTACATTCAGGTTCTATCCTCCACTACATCCTCTTCAAGTAGTGCAGGAGAGAATTGCACAGCAGCAAACCTTTCTCCAAACCACTGCCATGTGTTAACCTGATGATTTATGGTGCTTAGAAATAGTTTTTTAAGACCTACAGCCATGGATGACTTGGGGTATAGATCAGATATAACAGTTTATGCCTCAGCTACAGTGCATGGTGCAGACTAAACACACCTTGCACGTATTCTGAAGTACAGACTTCTGCCTAGAGACTGGAATATCATCCATAACATGGAAGTCTTGGTTCTGTTTCTTGTTGGCAATGAGATTTCTGACTTAGAAATTTTATCTGGTTCAGCTGAACAATGTAGTGCCTTTCTGGATCAAATGATCGAAAAGTCATTTCAAAATTATAGAAAGGTAACACAGATTTGTCCTGACTTTTCTAAACAGACACCCTTTAACCTATTCATTATACTTTGAAAGTGACTTTCACTAGAATATGGTCACTAAAATATAGTCAGGCAGAATTATTTCCAAATTCCGAAGTTAATTAGAAATAATGTTTTAAAATGTGCTTCTAGGTGACTGTAAGAAAACTTTTATAGCAAAGCTGCTAGGAGCCCTTGCTAGCAGATATGAACATAAAAGCTGCTTGACATTCTTTTTGTAAAACAACAGTATTCATTACAACCAGCAAATAAGACAAATTAAAACTCTTTTTTTTAACCCTTCTAACAGTCCATGACCTTTTGCATTCTCCAGAAGCTGTAGAAACTTCAAAGAAAGGTGGGGTTTATGGCATACCATGAAAGTCATCAACTGTAGATTATGTGGAGTACAAATTATACATGCTGTGTAATGTGCCAGACAGCCTGAAATATGTTTGAACGTGGGAAAACATCCTTACTGCATGTAGAAATGCTGAATAAGACTTCTCCCAACCTAGCAGAATAGTATGAAAATTCTGTTTTAGTACATATTTTTAACATTTCACTTCCTTCCCATTTCCCATGTCTAAATGCCTTGTTACTGTGAGGCCTAAAGCTGGCTAATGAATGTTGCCTCCAGTGAGAGATACTCTTGCTTTAGAGTTGCTTAGTAAGTTCTTAAAAATGGAAATAGGAAGAGGTTTTGTTGAGATATTCTTTCTTCATATGTCAATCTACTCTTCCAGTTTTACAAATGTGTGCATCATTTGCAGTAAGTACACAGATCAGTATTTATATAAACAAATTAGCTTAATACAGTAGAATATTGCTATATTTTTCAACAAAGGCATGCATTGTGAAGTATAAAAGCACACAAATTCCCAATTTCATTTTTGTTTCACTTCATCTTTTTTACATTAAAACGGTCATTAGAACAGATGCATAAATCAACAGATGCATAAGTCATGCATGAAGAAATATGATTTTGTATTTTTTGATCAAACAAAGGCTTCCAAAACAATAGGGAAAACCACACTGGCTTTGTGAATAATGGAAATGCCGTATGGGAAATGGACAAAAAATAATTTGAAGAAATTTTACGATCTAATTCAAAATGACCAACCTATTTATGCCTTGCCAACTCAAATACTGCACAACATATGCAATTCAGTTGGGAAAAATAAATTAATTTCCTAATGTTTATGCCTCATAACAGTTGCAGAACTTCAGCAGTGATTCCATGCTTCTAATCTATCCATCAGGTCAAGCTCCACTCCAATGAACTTTTAACTGCAAAGAGAGAAGTTGGCTCGAAGGGGATTTTTGAAGAATCCTTCCACCTCAGCATTACTGTTATTCAGTGGAAAGAAGGTTGTCCTCTTTACAAACATTTCTTTGACAGCATCGACTCTCCTGAACTTTCTCAGAATCCTTTGTATCTGTATATTTAAACCTCTGGTATGCTTATGTTTGGAAAGGCCTTTGTGAAGATGGGTAAAGATGTCTTTTTGCTGATTTCGTACATGGGCAGAAAAAAGAACGTGTGTTAAAGCTTGATTGTGCACGTAATGAGAAAACAGCTATACTCAAGTTTATTTTAAAATACATATGAAAGTGGCTACTGACTGGACAACTATTTGCCAGGACATCTCTGAAAATAAAGAATTACTTCTTGTAATAACCTGTAATAACTGCTTACCTAACCTCTTACAGGAAATATATTGCTTAGATTCATTTGGGGCTATTCACTATGAATTAAGAACTTCAAGGTATGTGGAAACTTTAGGAACATTAAAAAGAATTACAGATAGTCTAATGAGAATTTCTTTGTTGTTTTGGGGAAATTTCAAAGAAAGTAACAGGTACCCCAAGATTTAATAACTTTCAGGGGGTTGAATTTATAGGAAAATCAAATAATTTTGTGTGCTTTGTGAATTAAGCATGGTTTCATTGTTATGTTTTGCTTAGCATAGAATGTTAGTAAAGCAAAACTGATATATTGAAACACAAGTTAGATTTTGATAAAAATGTATTGGCATAAGGGTAGATGTATGCATATATATGCTCTTGTATATTTTGTTACGATCATGTTTAGATGGAACTATGATGATTTCCTGACAAGCTCCAGAGTCCTCCATCTTAATTTTTCTATCAAATAAGGGTGTAGACTATTTTATTCTGAAGAGTTTTGGCAAAATTCCCAAATGATCAGAATGTAAATGTAAGAGAGTCATCTCCTTAATAAGGTGATTCTTCAGACTGGTGGCATTAGCAGGCCTGGTCTATGAAGATGCAGATATACAAATTTGTCTATGCAGCACTGCCCCTGGAATTTGCTTCTTTACTTTTTTTTCTTTTTTTTTCCTTTTTTTTTTTCTTTTTTCTTTTCCTAAAGGAACTGCATACCAGTTTTCATGTACATTTATATTCCTTTGGGCTCAGTTCTTGAAATTAATCATGATTTGCCTTAGCATAAAAGAAAAACTAATTTGGTTTCGTATTTTAATCTCTTCTGATCCTAATAGCTGATTACACAGCATTCAGCTTTTCATGAAACAAGTTCAGCAGGGCACCAAGTGAAGACATCTGGCAGCAGGTTGAAAACAAAAGAGAGTAGCATCTATTTTCATAAAATCAAAACTTAAATTGCTAAGCTGACTGTCACAGAGCCTTCTGAAAATGAAAATTCTAAGCTAGTTACAGAAGGTAATAATCACAGTTCCATGGAAGCAAAATTTTCTGAGGGCTGCCAAGTGCCTCTGCAGTGCACAAGGCAGGGGAGTGCCAGAGGACAGAGGCTCTTCATGCTCACACTGCTGGAAGTGTCCTCAGTCGAGTGTGGTCACGAGCTGAACAGCAGCACAGGCTCGACTCTGAGCTGGCTTGGATGACTGTCCTTGAGTTTGTATCATATCTATTGAAGCTACAGGTGCAACTACAATGGCTCTGCTCAGTCCTCATGTGGAATGAATGTATTAATATCCAAGTTGAGAGACAGACAGAAAAATAATTTACTCAGGGGAAGAGTTAGCTATAACTGGTGCAATGATATAATGTGAAGTGAATCAGGTGTGAGGTAGTTCCACCTGCAGACTCCATTCTACACTGGTTTGGAGAAATTACACCCCCACAATTCAAAATACCTTTGTTTGCTCCAGCATCTAATGGTTTTGTTCAGCACCTTAATTGTCATTTAACCAAATCTAGTAACAGGACTGTGTTTTCTAACAGGCCCTGCTAAACGATGTAATATTACTTCCTGTAGCTACGGAGACCTTTGCTCTCGTTAGTGCCGCTATTCCATTTGACTGTAACCTTGAATAATCTTTAAAGAATGTTTTTAGTCATGGGCCCTTCACCTTCTGGTGATTTCATCCAGATACAATTTCCACAGGCTTTACTAGGTTAGACAGAATAAAAGAAAGGACCATCTGAATAAAATAAAATGTCACCATTAAATTGGCTTTTGTAGCTTAAGGTATATTGTAATGATATTTTCCCAACAGCTGCTTTCAGTTGAATTTGAAGTTTTGAAAACCTTTTGCATCTGATTCAAGTAATAAAATGCAGGTTGTGTTACTTCCTCCTTCTGTGTCATATACAATAAGCAAAACCTTGATACTTTACATGGAAGGGGTGGTCATTAGGAATTTTTACTTTATGTAACCATTATTTGCTGACCTCAGCATTTCACAGATGAGTCACCCAACAAAAGATTTGCTTAAAAATCAAGGTGTTATTTTGGAATTAAATGATTGAGTAGTTTTTCCTAATATCTCTTGCTCATAAAATTTTATAATCTGCACCTTTTTTTTTTTGTATTATCATCTCTTTCAATTTTTTACAGCTAGATTGGAATGAGTGCAATTCTACACATCTTCATGTGTTACTTTTTATCCCAAGAGATTTTAAATAGAAACTAGACAAAGGGTTTACTTCATCAAGCACTGAAGTACAGAAATCCCTGAAGCGAAATGTAGCAACTGCCTGTCAGTATATACACCAATATGTAAGAAATTAGGACAAGGAAGGAAGAATAAGCACATTCTTAGGAATTTAGTGAGGCAAAATCAACACCTGAGGCTGAAGTAATATACCACAGTTCTGTGTGAAAATCCTTTGTGAAGCTCAGTTCTTAATGCATCTAAATAACCACTTTGTCCTTCTTCATATGTTCCTTGATATTACTGCTACCATAGTAAATATTGTGCAAACACTGAGCATTTTCTAAACAAGGAAGACAAAGTGTTTAAAGGAAAAAGTAGTCCAGAAAAGTGAATTCAGTTCTTATACCTATCTCATCTCTGTCTCATTCAGTTCTTCTACCTTCCCCCTACAGTTATACCAACATCTTTGATTTTAAACAAAGACGTTAACCATTTTACTCATTCCGCATCTGCTGCAAATTCTTCACCACAAGACATTTTATGATATAAGAATAATGGAAAAGATACTAAAATGAGGGCTTTAAATTGTAGAGGTTGAAAAGACAAAGATGACTTTAGAGGTATTTAAGAAGTAGGGAGGAACCAAGGAATGACATAAGAAAGCAAAAACCATGACAGCAAGATCACATATAAACTACGGAAAAAACAGAAAAACAGGAAAAGTATTGTCGGTAAAGTCAAAGTAAAGAGAAACGGAAGGAGACTAAGAAGGTGCATGAGGCAGAATACAAAAAGTAAAGGATATGAAAAGATGAAATATATGTCAGAATAACAGTAGAGTAAAAATGTAAAGTCAAGAAAAGTGGGAGAAAAGAAATCAAGAAGGTGCATGAGACAGAGTGGATGAAGACTGTGAAGTCCATGAATGCAAAGAACAAAAAATATTAAAAAAAAAAAAGATGTGCTTTCATGGGTCAATTTTGAGCCTATCTGTTGAAATGAAATGAAAAAAGCAGCCCTGTTTTCATAGAGAACAGCTTGCCTGCTGAGGTGACTTTCCTCTTTCTTTTCCTCTTACCTGGTATTCCCTGGAGGACATGACAGGTTAATGCTGGTTCAGGTCCTTCTGAATGATCTGATGCATTTGCAGCAATGTCATTTCTTCACTCCAGAGGGAATGCCTCTGCATGAGGCAATGTCATTACAGAAATTAGCATTCACTGTGACTCAGCTATCTTCATCTCACAAATAGCAGAAAGAGACACACGTGTGGAAAAGATACATTGGTATCCCTAAAGGAGCTCCTCAGGGATCTTCTTAATGATTGTAGTTTTATTTAGGCATTAATAACTGCTGAATGATGCTTATGCTACAGAAATGCAAGAAACTTTCAGTCAGAAAATGCAAGATCGAGGGAATTAAGAATTCTGAAAGTCAAAGATATATCAGTGCTTTTCATAAATTTCAGGCTTAGATTTCAAAAATCTTATGTAAAAATTCCCATCTCACACCTCACCTCACCCTACATTTGGTTTATATTTGCTCATAATCTTTTGTCTCCATGGATGTTTTAGGTTGTTTTGTATCTGATGACAACGTGAAGCCAAGTTATGTCTTGTTTGCCCTGTAATCATTAAAAAAAATTTAAATTGTCTCAAGGACAATGAAAATGATAAATCCCTCAGAATCTTGGAAGCTTTATAAGATTTCCACCGAAAAAATCTATATCCTGTACTATTCCAAACTACATATGTTAACAGGTCCATGAATATAGTCTAATATTCATTCAGGTTTAAGGAAACATTACTTGAAAAATGTAATTTTTAAATTTTGTCATAAAAGCTTTGGAATTAAAGCAATTCTTCTTACCAAACTAATCCCTGTGCACTTAAAAATATTTAAAATGAAGTGAAAGAATTACCATAAAAATTTGCTACAGCCATTTTCACTGAATATTCAGGAACACGCAAAGTCACATGCTGGCCCAAAGATCAATCTCAGGGCTTTTTTTTGGGGGGGGGGTTTGGTTTTGGGGTTTTTCAATTTTTTTTACTTCTCCTTTACTTATTAAACTGTCTTCATCTCAGCCAATTAATTTTTCACTTTTGCGCTTCTGCCCTCTGAGCAAGGAGCTGCTTGGGGCTCAGCCACACCAGAGATATAAATATTTCCAGTGATCAATAGGAGTATTCTGGTATTTAAGAATTACTGATGTTGATTATGCTCATCATACACAGCAAAAAATAAAATCACCTTCCTTCTAATGATTGGAGTTTTTCATAATCTTCATATTAGTACAAACATTCATCATTTTAATTACCAAATAGATCTTACTCTACATTTAGCTGATTGTTTCCTGTTAAACATTTGCAATACTTCCAGGCCCTGCTGTGATGTTCTGCTGTCACAAAAGAGGAAAAATCACATCATATTTCTTTATCTTTTTAAAGGTTTTGTACTTTTTCACCAAAAGACGTTCAGCCCAAACAAAGTGTCTCTTTTTTCTATTAGAGGTCAAGATGGAAGTTTTGGAAATTAACACGTTTGCTTGCCAAATTGGTAGGGGCCAATCTAGGAATGATATTGGTTGAAAGAAAGCCTCAACAAAGAGGGATAAAGAGTGGAGGATCCAACATGTAGCTTAAACACCTGGAAAAAGCATCTCGTATAATAACACTCTCACACAATAACACTCTCACACAAAAGTCAGGGAGTTCTCAGGCCTTTTTCTTCAGTGATTTCATTTCGCTGTGTTTCAGGCCAAAGGGATTACATTCCAAAACCTAAACATCCAGAACCAATTCCAGAACCAATCAACACATGTCTACAGTCCGTGATAAATGCAGATTAAGCTGTGAATTATTTTCTTTGTAACGAGCCTTAGCTGAGGGATGTCAGGATGGACACCCTCACCCAACGCAGACTGTGCTCCAGAGGTCTTCAGATGGTGGAAAGAAAATTATCTCTGATCCTCTCACCTGAAGAGCAGAAATTTCAGCAGGCCAAGTGCATCTTAAAGAGACGAAATGAGTGCCAAAAAAAACTTGTGTGAGTTTCTCTATCTCTACACTTGCAGTCCACAAAATCAGCCATCATATCCCTTTGAGGGATGAGTTCTGGATAGACTATCACCAGCAGTGACATGCTCCTCTCAAAAGAACCTGTGAGAAGTTGGCAATTTCTTCACACAAAAAATACTGTCAAAAAGGTCCTGCCAACCTTTGAGCTAAATCATCTTAAAAACATTGTGGAAAGCTGCTGCTAACCAATGAATGTTGATTAAGCAGTCAAGTGGTTATTAATGGTATTATTACAGCTGCTGGTATTATGGAAAGATTATGTTAGTAATTTTTCAGGAAAACAACATCTGCAGAAAATGCCTCCTTTGTGATCAGCTAGGAAAAACTCTCAACAGGTGTTAAAAATGGCATACTACCATTTGCAGCACCTAACCTCATCTCTTTAAAGCCAATAAAATGTAATTGCCTCATTGCAAAGCTATGTAATGAATCAGAAATAAAATAGTTCAAAGAAGGGAAAGAATTGATGGTGGATGTTCAAAATTTCTGTCTCTGTATATATCACTCAAATTTAGAATATCCTTCCTCATCTATTTGCACATCCTACAGGAAGTTGTCTGCTGTGAGTCTACCTGATCCAGAGCTTACATTGGAAGACTCTGATCCAAAGCCAGCTGAAACCCATAGAAAAACAAATTTTATAGATTTTCAGGGAGGTTTTGACCAAGTGTAGAAGTAAAAAACTGAAACGGTTATTTCCAACAGCAAAAAGTGCAAGGAAGTTCCCCATCAATATTCTTTTCTTTCTCTACCCCGCATAAAGGAATCTGACTGAGTATCCGTGCTGTTACTTATGTCTTTCTCTTAAAACAACCTTGTATTTCTTTCATTGTATCTGATTTTATAGTTTATCCTTGTATATCTTCACTTTATTCTCTTGTTTTAAGATATGCTTTCAACAGCCACAGTTCACACAGTGGCTGCGAATCAGTGGAGAGTATTGCACCTTAACTGAATTAAAATTTCTCTAATGTGTCTTTGCTTCTCAGCTGGTCTCTTACAAGACTGACCACCATACCCTCTGTTACGAGCATGGATTTGAGAATGGAGTGCTGTTACGTGACTCTTGCTTGACACACTGACCTCTGTTTAACAATGCAGCATTAATGAATTATGGTTATTCTTGACAATTATGCCAATTCAGATTTCTCCAGATTGTCTCCAAGATTATAATTTATAAAGTTAGTAAATGCTCCCTTAGAGTTATATACATTTTTTGATGACACAACATATCTTTAAGAGGAGTTGCCTTTTACAAATACTGTGTAATGTACATTTTGTACCAAGTAAATCAAGTGGAAGACCATGTTGCTGATAAAGGATCCCTCCTAAATGGGATTAATAGCACTCTTTCAAAAGTGAGTTGTACATATATAAACACATATTTATGAAGAATTGGCATGATAGAGAGGCAGGACCCGTAGAAATATTCACAGTTCTGTCATCAAAGCAAGTGTATTTGACATAGTATTTATAAGATGATCTGCAGCCACCCATGGAAACAATGATGAAAAACAAAACACTGAAAATTCTCTTCCCAAAGTTGGCACTACACGAGCAATGTAATCCAAATCCATGAGGGGGATGTGGGCAAGTGACACTGATTCCAGATATTACAGCAGAGAAGTGATTAACTCCACCATAATAATAATAATGTTCTTTTAATGCATCTTTCAGGGGTGTAATTATAACTAGTAATACTAAAGTGCCAGCTGAGACCTATTATTCCTGGTTCCATGTGCTGTGCTAGAGACACAATATAAGAGAGCTACTTCATACTATTACAAGATCTGGATACATGTCATCCCCTGCCTGTCCATGTTCCTGTTTCTGTGGGAAAGTCACATGCTAAATAAGGACTGTTGTGAACTTTAACTGGTTCCAGCATCTGGAAACTAAAAGATCAAGGTTGTGCTACAGAGCACATTTGCACTTCTACAGAATAAAAGGGGTTGGTTTTTTTTTTCCAGCTCAGTTTTTCATCTTTTACAGAGACTAAGTTAGTTTTATTTTTTCCATCAAAGCAGTTGTATGCTAATTTTCATTTTTCTCAAGCTTGCAGAGAAACACAGTGAGATTAAAACCTAAATGCTTTCATATGTAAAAAAGGGAGAAAATAAAAGAAGAAAGAGAAATAAAAAAAATTATCCAAGGGTCCAGTTAGTCAGCCAACAAATCCAGCTGGGGTTCCTCCACTGTGTAAATGCTTCTAGTCCTACTGAAGGTAATAGCAACTCTTCTGTGCCAGCTGGGGATCCAGCCCATGAGGACATAAAGCAAACAGGGTAAAAAATCCCATCAAACTAAACATAATACATATAATTTAGGCTACCTCCAAGGGCTCCCAAACTAATAAAATCTGAATTGAGAGCAAGGACATAATTAGCTCTATTTGTGTCATATTTAATTTTATCAATGATATGACTAATTGGCCCCTTTTCTATCTGTTTTCATTGTTTTCAGGCTTGACTCACTTCTTGCTTGTACATGTGCCAGGGATTTGATGGCATTGCTGTTCTCTGGCATTAACCCCTACAGGAAAGAAACATTTCTAGATTTGCACCAGGGCAACTGAGAAGAGAAGGGTGGATCCATTGTTCCTTACTGAGCTGCTCCTACACTCGCTGTGGCCATTGGAAAATGAAATATTTGACTACCACATTATTTAAATTTTTGCTTGCTTTTAAGTAATCTGATGTAAGCTTTACTTACTTCTCTGTGCCCACAAGTTTTTCAATACATGACTACAGTGAAACAGTAATAACTGTTAAATGTACCTGTCTGAAAAACAGGAAATTTCTTTTCAGAGTTGAGATCATATTGCTGCCTTGAATTCACCATACTCTTTCCCGTACTTTATAGTGTGTGTAAAATCCATACTGTATTTGAAAATTTGTCCCACTGCTGGTTTGCATTCCAGCATTCTGACAATAATGAAGAAATTATTTATAAATTTAGTCAGCATCCTTGTTACAAGTTAGATTGCTAAATTGTTTGGTGGACATTCATTTTGAATATGAACTGCATAGAATTTTACTGTATTTGATTTCACCTAATATATATCATGCAGAAGAAACATAATATCCTCTCATGAAACTAGCTTAAAGATTGAAATATTATGTTGCATTATGTAGTATGGGTATAATACAGTTAATTAAAGGAAAAGGTTAGGACTAAATGAAATATGAACTCATTGAGACCTAAAATTTTATATACACAGAGCCTGATTCTAATTTACATGAGCTGATGTAAAATGTGAGTCACACGAAAACCAATCAAGCCACACCTCTACAACAAGCAGAACTGATAGGATTACTATTTTCATTGTCTTGAAATGAAAAGAAGGTCTGTAATCAAAACCAAAGAAAGAAATATGGGTAACTGAAATTAAATTACTTCTGTACTTTTTTTCCGTAGTGTAACTGCCATTGGATGTTGTTTCCAGTCCTGGTGCCATGCTTTCAGAGGATTTCAGGGAGTGAGCAAAGGGATGGAGAATATAATTTATAACATTGTATTGAATCCAACTCCAGATTTATCACGTGCATTATTAACCACCTAATACAGGCATCTCCAGATTGGAAGTGAGTATTACAGAGTCCTTTTATAGTTACTACTGGTCTTTCAGTGGAAGGAAATAGTTATGTCCAGAGGGCAATAGTATCAACCTAAAAGATTAACCATTCAGTGGAAAGCCTTATCTGCCTCTGGTGAGTATATAGAGGAGGCTGTATAACTAGAAATTAATCTGAGACCAGTATCTGTAAAAAAATCACAATTTTTTAGACCAAAAAGACCCAAAAAACCAAAAAGTGGGACTATAAATTACATGGACACTAGTGTTAAAATAGAAAAGTTGGAACTGGAGTTAGAAAAATTAAAATGAGTAATTCAGCAATGGTAACTACCTGTTGTAGCAATCTTGAATTTTTATCAAGTATTCTAATTCTGCTGTGACTATTAGATCTGAAATAGGAATGAACCCAGAATGAATGTAATCCTATATCCCATAAGTTTGGTTAAACTGCTTTATAATTGACTGTAACCAAGTTCTTCACCTTCTTTCCAAGTAACCAAAAATATACCTGTTCTGCACTTCTCTCCTGACACAAAACCATGCTGGAACCAGATGGGACCTAAACATACTTTTAAGCCAGCGACAAACTGTGCTCTTAACACTTTTGTTGTCTGTGTTACTGGATGCTAGATGCCATTCACATGCTATAGAGGGTAAAACAGTGCAGAATTTTGAACACAGACAGCAGACATAGAAACAACAACAATTCCCATGTTAATTCCTAATTTATGAGCAGATTTCTGCTCTGTCTCTTTGTGCTGTGCTGAACACTGCCCGTAAAGCCTTGGGATTTGTCAGCCCTCTCCAGGTAGATGTTCCCAGAGCACAGCACAGACCTGGTGTGGTGAATCAAGCCACCAACCTCATGGCATTTGGCTCTAGAGGGTGTCTTGGGAGTGGGGTGCAGGGCACTGCTGTTCCCTGACCGCTCTTGGCATCACCTCACAGCACAAACCATGCCAAGGACAATGCAGACCTTGCTCAAGAAAGAAGGAGCCACGAGAGTCTTCATTCAGCGATACACATTCCACCCTCATCTGTTGAGAAAGTGCATGCAAGCCTTAAACTTCCCAATAAGAGGCATTTTTGTGTAGTTGTACCACTATTTCAGAATGAAAAAAAAAAAAAATAACAGAGAAAAAAGCACTGACTTTAAAATGGAGCATGCACAACATCACTAAGAGTGTAGCCTGCACAGAAATCCAATATTTCTCATAAGCATTCTAGTTTCACTAACAAATCCAGCCTGGAGGTCGGCCATTCATGTGACTGAGTCAAAATCCACTCTAATATTCTGTGCCTATAAACTTGGGATATGATTTAGCAATCTTCTTTGGTTTGTTTTTTCTTTTTTGTGAAGTTTTCCAGCTTTTTGTAAAGAGATTGACATTAAAAAAGTATTTTCTGAAATGTCTCAATACTGATTTCCCTGTTTCTACCACAATTCTGGTTAATTAAAGGTAAATTAAATCCAACCATGTCACCCAATTACATCCACATTGCCTATTTTATTACATGTGTCTAGGTTGACAGCATAAAGAATTGCCTTCAATAGAAGAAAAGCAAATTATTCTCAATTTAAACTGCTGGGACGGCATTTAATTATTTAACACTTGATAAGCACTTAACAGAAAAGGACAAAATTACCTTAAAGAATCAAACCTTCTGTTTTTCAATTGACTTCAGTAACATGAAGCTTTTTAATTAAGTACACCAGAGCAGTTTATTGCTTTAGCTGGTTCTCTGTACCTTTGAGTCTTCTAAAGTATAAACCCTTTTATGTGGTAATAACATTCCATATAGGTTTTCAAACAGCATAAAGGTATTGCTTTAGCCCATTTATGCTTAGGTCTCTACATCTGCTAAGTAATTGCTTTTTCTTAAAGGAAATATTAGAACACTGGAGCATGTACTTTGTATGTATAGACACTGTGGATAGTGTATAATAAAATCATTCATGCTGCAATAATTAAGGCTGTGTCAGCATTTTCGTCTCAAACTCCATTTTTCAGGTGTTTATAATTCAGCCATAAAAAACTGTCTTGGACTCTTTCCACTATATCTGAAGGCCAAGAATATATATCCATAAAGAAGTTTACAAGTTTTGAACACTTGTTTTGCAGGTGTAGAACTGAAAAACAGTTTTGATTTACAAATGAAGTTTGACAAGTAGCCACTGGCATATTTAAACCCAAACAAATCCAAAACACTTGAGATTATCAGGTTCATAAACCCATGTTTTCTGTGTGATTGTATTAATTGCTGCAAATGGGTGTTGTCAACCCTCATCAAATTTGTGATTGGTCATGAAAATGCTGATAAATGCTAACAATACGTAAATTTGTAGCCTACAAGGTCTTAAATCTAATAATGGGAAGTGTGATTGACGTATGAATGCAAGTATATATACATTTAAATCTTTATAAAGGTGCTAAATAAAAATCATATGCTAAATCCACACACTAGAGAAATCAGTGTGTATTTTGGCAGAAATTTCCCTCTGGAGACAGCAGTTATCTGTTTTTTTTCACAGATCCAATCCTGCATGAGCATCAGCTGTGTCTGCTCTCCCAAACACCCTGATAATGTGCCTTAAGCTTGGTGTGAAGGGAGCCATTGCAGTCATAACAGAGTAGCTCACTCAACATATCATTAAATCTTTCTTCTGCTGAAATGGCTCCCAAGTAAGCTCACCTGGGTGGAGTTTCTTGTACCCCAAATGATGTACCACAAGAAGTTCCATGAAATAACAAAAAAGGGTTTATTTAGCTTGGTATATCCCTGCCACTTCACACGTGCACTCATCAGCTTGTGGAAATTTGGCCTGTGAAGAGGTGGAAGCACTGATCCATGGACCATCAAGCTTTGCTGGCATGCTGTGTCCTTGTGGATGCGTAAGGAGCCCTGACAGAGCTGTTGTCTGCAGTGCTGGCCATCTGCACAGCCTTCTCAAATCTCCCTTTCATCAAAGGGAAATTAACACCATCTCTATTAAATTAGGGGTGGGGATTTTTTCCACTAATAAAGTTGGAATTGTGATTATCTGTTACTTCTGTTCTATCCCATCCTTCTCCATCCACACCACAGTGCTGTATCACTTTTCAGCTGTGCATTAAGCAATGAAAGATTTGTTGGGGATGAGTTTTTGTCTCAGTGATCAAAACAAACCAAAACATGCTTTTCTTATAGCGCAAAAAGCTCTGCAAACCATTTCCTTCAGGCTCTGTTCATACCCTTCTGCTTATTATATGGCTTGGAGAGGCAGAAGTCTTCATGTGGCAGTACTGTGACCCTAAAGTATGATTATTATTTTGTTTTGTTTTCATCTTGATTCACGTGAAATATTATGAAATATTGTTTCAGCTGCTTAAATAGTATTTTTAGAGCATGATGCCTGGGATCATGAGGTGAATGCCCCATTTTGTGTTAGGGCAGGTTGGACTAGGAAAACTTTTCAGGATGATGTTGAAAGACTCTACATGAGACAGAGGTGGTATTGTTGGTGACATACTTGTCTATAACTTGTGTGTCCTTACAGAGAGCCTTTTGTCTTCTTCAGAATCTTTACTGGAGAATAAGTCCACCACACTTTGCCCTCACTCAGTCAAATACAAGACTTCTATGGATCAGGAATACACTCAGATTTAATTAATAAGCAAGTTCTTTAGGAATATTACAAAATAAGATTTAGAAAAATAGGTGGGGGAGTTTCCCCCCACATTGTCACAATGTCAAAAAGAAAATCTGTTTGTGTGGATGTTTAGGGCCTGTGATTTAAAAACCAACATTACTAAAACTGTGTCATGTATCAGTTCCCCAGAGGTAAGGGTGTATTTGCACTGTAAGAAAACCTACTACGGTAAAAAAACGTCTAGTCTAAATCACATTACCTTGTACAATGCCTTTCATTTTATTCAATGTAAATTTTGAGGGTAACACTAATGTTATTATACAGGTATGACCCACATCTGTGACATGAACCATGTGAATTTGCTGTGCGGATGTTTCAAAGACTGCTTTACATTCATGGAGTTTTTAAAGTCCTGTACAACATTCTAGAAATGTAACAAACTAATTTTTGACCTTGGCCCTTCCTTTGTGCAGTACTGTCAGCCAACTTGTCCCAATTTTACAGGTTTTTTAATTTCAAAGTTGTCAGAGTAACAAACCTCGTAGCTGGTGTTACTTTAAAACCAATCAAAATAAAAATTGTGCCCTGCTGTTAACACCAAGCAAGAAACTGAGATAACACCTGAGTTGAATTTAAAATAGTAAATCCAAAATAAGATTTGGAAAAAACCACAAAACCATCTAATCTACTTGAATTTTTTTTTTCACTATTGAATTTACAGGAAAATAAATAATGAAAAATAAATTATCCTGATTCATGGTTTCCCTACCACTGTTTTCTAAGGTTTTACACTAGAGTGTAAGCTACTGAATCAAACTCGTAGTCATTTTGCATGGGATTTGTGCATATCATGGGGTTCATATATCTTTATCACCCTTTAAAGAACAGCAGTAAAAAACCCCAGAAAGCCTTTCCCATTAATCATTTCAAGTGAACTCACATTTTTGGAAAAAGGAGAGAAGCATGTTGCTCTTAAAATGCACTCCTTTGCTGTTTGTTTTAGTAACATTTGCACTCCAATGCCTCATAGGAGAAAGAGGGTAGTATGCAGCTTATCTCTAGAAAAACATGATTTTCCATTTCTTCCTGAAGTTTAACTTCCATTATTCCTGAATATTTGTACCTGCTGCCAATAGCATCTAAGCTCCTTTGAAAATCAACCTACCATTAATTATGAGAAAAACCACTTCACGAGCTGGTACTAAAGTATCAGAATGATAAATCAGAATGACAGCATTATTTCATACAAGCACTTTATGTGAACATCTGCAAGTCTATATATTAAGAGCAAAATTATCAACAATCAACAAATCAACACCTCTTTACTGTGATACCAATGAGTTAAATAGGCAAAAGGAACAGCTTTATGGTATTTTAAGACTTTCATGCTCATGTAGAGAAGCAACACACAAAATATAACATTGTCCGAATCCAACAGTTTTGAAAAACATTTTCTATGGTTGAGGTGATTTATTTTTAATATAGACATCGGCAAGAAATCCTATTGTATCCAGATTCCTAAAATATTTGTTTATCTTTAAAACAGATTTACTAGGTATTAAACCTTATTTAAAAAGTATGTGTCAGACATTCACCACCAAAACCTAATTATCACTGGACTTAAGCTTTCTAGATCAAAGGCTTAGTTTCCATGGCAGTACCCAAAATGCCCTATTAAGTAGCAGCTCATGCATCAAATCAGCATTGATACTTACTTAATGTAAGAAGAATGAAAATCGAACTGTGTTCACTTCTACATAAATTCACAGAAGCAGCCAAGACTTTGGCAAGTAAAATTTGCAAGTTTTCAGTGCATTGGTGCAAACGTTGTGATTTTAATGTTAATAGTGCTAGCCATTCTTGCTGACTAGACCTGCAGCACTTTGAACTTAGAAAAAAGATCTGAACCAGCTTAGAATTGATGCTTTATATGAAGAATACCAATACAGATTAAGAGAAACTTTCATCAGTGATTGCTTATGGAAAATATTTTGGATTTGTGGAACATACATTATTTGAGGTTTTCCTGAAACCCTAGCTAATATCCTGGTAATCTTTTGATGCTCATCAGTAACACATTGTCATGCCTATAAGCACTTTTTCTACATCTTTTTCAGTTTAAGACTCATTAAATCATTAGCAGCCATGAGTAATAGTATCAAAGAAGATAAAACAGGATTCCTTGTGTCATACAATACCTATAGCTTCCACTACACTAGCAAGTGGGAGTAAAAATAAAGCCTTCTGCTGAAACGTTGGTTATAGAAAGAAAAAAAGTTGCGGTTAATATTTCTGTCTGTAGTGGTTTTGTTAGTAAACAGCATAACATTATGTTTATTAACAAAATTTTCAAAATGACTATTGAGTAATTAACAAATTCTTTATTACTATGGTTAACTGATGTGTTAGACACTATGCTTTCATTATAAATCTGAAGTTTAACTAACAACTTGCCACTGGGCTCTTTTTTGAACATGGAACTCATATAGCAAAAAATCTCAAAAGTCTTTGCCTAAACTAAGCCACCCAGGGTTTTATTCATCCATTTAAACAAAAGGTCTAATAAAGACAAATTTAGGTTTGAACACTGAGGTGAATAACATGCCTTATGATCTGGATTTTTTTTTCATATTCTTGCTTTTTTTTGGGGTAAGGGTCATGACAATCAAGGTAATACATAAACCCAAAATTCTGTTACAGTCATGAGTTGTAGCTGAGGTCAGGATTCAGCTTCATAATATAGAAATGCCATATTTTTACTTGTTGGAATTATTTTGGGCAGTGAAGCCAACAGAATACGTCTTTGAAAGATCCAAAACTCCATTTGAAAGTGTGGAGGAGCATAGGACATAACATTTCTTGTGAGTATATATGTGTATATGTTCATGCATCTATCAGAAAGATGGTGAAAGAGAGAAAAGAAGTAGGTTAGGTGGTTACTCTGCACACACTCAAAACTCGTAGTCATGATAAACAAATGGGAAAAGAGGAATAACACTGTGCTTATTTAAAATATTTAAATGTTCTATTGCAAAAATGCACTATGAAGTAGTACATGATGCTGTAACTTAAATGCAAGTGTAATGTCTGAATTAAAAACTTACATTAAAGTACAATAGCTACATAGCATGTAGGATAAAAGCACATGATGCTTTTTTAGTTTTCTTGAATTAAATAAACTAGCAAACTGGGATAAATATTGTCAGGTATGCTCACATAAGTTGAAACTAAAGTTGGTAGCACCATCATCCTTTTTTCTTCCTATCCCTAAATGCCTTAGAGAGCAATGGATTGCATTGAAAGCAAATTATGAAACACCACTCAAAATTTGTTAGAATAGATGTGAATTTGACAGAAACAATGTGTGCCATAACTCTGCCACCTCACTTGTTCTTGGTTGTGCCTTAACCTCACGGCTGTACTGCCATGTCTAGGGCCATGTTTGACATTGTAGTATTATCTACACCTTGTTGCAAAATTGTATTCAGGAGCCATACATTATATAGCTGAATTAAGGTAAGCAGGAATGTTTTGTGAACTCGTTCTTGCACTTTGTAACTGTGAAAGAAAGCACTGCTGACTATGGTTTTTGAAATCTAAAAGGCATTTTCCACTGGGTTCAATTTAAGAGAGAGAAAATGCTGACTGCTATTTATTAGTTCTGCTATTTATTAGTTATTTGAAAATGACTTTCTATTAATCACAGTCTGTCCCAGCCATTATGAGGCAGTTGTTGGAGCCAGAGAATAACTTTAGCACTCCAGTGCAAGAGTTGGAACTCTTACAGTGTTCATGAATGAGGGAGACAATGAAATTAGATTCTCTCCCTGTAGGGGGTAGACGTTGACCACTGCCTGATGCCAGCAACTACAGGTTGAAATATTTCTTCTGGCATGGCTGTTTTACCTTCCTAAACTTTCAACTTTTTAACTGCCATATTCAGAATCCTGGTGTTAACAGACTGCATGTTTTCAGCAGCAGATCAGCCTAATGGCTATCTCACACAGAGGATAACTGTAGCAGCCTTAAGCCATGGCTAATTAAAAGAACCATATATACTTGTCTGTCCAAGAGCAAAGAAAATAACTCTTCTGCAGAAAGGAAGATTACTGAAAATGTTTTATAGGCATAACTCTGCAGACTCATTTCTCCACTTCCAGTGTTGACAACAACCTCCAACCTGAGTAATATTTCAGAATAAATTAAGGCTAAAGTGAGAAGTGTCATCTCATTGGATCCTCCAGAAAATAAATTCAGACATACTTGTACACATTCTTATAGTGTATCATCATCTGCTTGAGGTGCTGGCAAATCCCTTTTATAAGGCATGTGTTTATTTCTCGGAGAGAATATTCTGTATATGTAGTGGACACATTCTTTTACATTTCACATTCCACCTGAAAGTCCATCACAGAAAGCTTGTTAATGTCCTTCAGGATATACAGTACAGTAGTAAACAGACTCCCAATAGCAAAGTAAATCTCTGGTAGGAGGCTCGAATAATATGTGTGTGCTAAGATCAAATCTTAACTTCAAGTTCAAGCTCAGTTTAACAGTGAATCCAAAGTTGTAAATGCAAAGTAAAGGCAATTTTAAGGCTGCTTTAAACCAAGCATGAAAGACTGAGCATTCAAAGTTGAGATTCTGTACATCTGGTTCTAATATGCCTCTTGCACTTTAGACAAGCAACCTTCTTTTCTTGTTTCGAGGTTTACTATCACTGTAGTTGATACAGTTTGTGAGTTTATATTTTGGCAACATTCTCAGTATGTTTGAGTTAACGGTTTGGTAAACAAAATAATGCAGCTTTCTTTTTCACATTAAGTGACTTCTTTTTTGTTTCCTCCTTTCCCTTCTCACCCCCACCATCCCAAAGAAAAAAAAAAAGAAATAAAAAGAAAAAAAGTTTGGAGTATTTCACTTTCATTAAACATTTTAATTTATACATTTTTAATAAAAGTAATTAAACCCTACTTCTACTCAGAAATCAGATATTGTACAGACACACACCTTAATAGAGAATTAGACCCATGTGTTATAGCATTATATAGCTCAGTTTTAGATAATGAAGTTGCTTCAGCCCAGCTGTATGGTCTGAGTAATCAGGCTGAAGTGGCAGGACAAGGGCACAGCATAAAATAAAACAGGAAGATATACGCAAGAGATCTGCATGCAAACATTATTCTGCTTCATTTCTGCACCAGCCTTTAGAGGATTTCCTCAAAAGTAAACACAGTTAATTAATTCCCAAGTAAAATAAGTAAATACAAATTTTCCACTTACTGTGTGCTGTGCTTTGTCCGTGCACTGAAGAGCAGAGACAGTTCTGCAGCGCTCACCTAGATCCAGGTTGCTTTCTAAATTAGTCATTCATGTGAGCTGGAGGAAGCACATTGACTTTTTAACTGTGCAAAGAGCAACCCATCTCTGTGCTGCCAGACAACCCTTCAGGACATGGGGCTGAACTTCAGCACAAGAGCACGGCATCTATTACGCTTGAGGCTCTACCATTTCACCTACACCTGGGTGGATCTATCAAGCTTCATCTCTATTAGGGAGGTTTGACTATGTGGTTGAAAGGAAAAAAAAATAAAAAGAGAGAGGGGGAGAGAGGGGAAACCACCCCTCAGAGCGAGAGAAAAAAGGCTTGCCGTTGTCACACTTGTTTCCTATTAAAGAGCCTTACGGTGGATTGAGTAATTGTGTACGAAGGTAGTCTGGCTGGCAGATGTGTGCAGCCCCAGTGGAGCACTCGATTCGAGGCAGATGGGTTGTACCAGGGCGCAAACAACATTGGAGAAAGAGAGGCGTGATTAAAACAGCAGGCCGCCGCTTTACAGCGCTTGGAAGTGGGGAGAGCATGAAAGCTCCCAGGAACTACAACTCCCCAAAATGGGAACTGCACAGGCACAAGCAAACTGCAATAAAACAAACCTGATAAAGCCCAGTGGATGATCAAATTGACCGAATTATGCAACAATACTGAAACCATCATGATTATTAATGAACTTCTCTTTCCCCTCCTCCTCCTCCTTGCAGGCACTTACATTAGAAATACTCAGTTGCAAAGAGCATGAGCATGGATTTATTCAAAACAGAATCCTGGGCTACCGTACAATCTGAAGCATCTTTTGGAAATGGATTAGAGTTACTTTGAGGGTTTTACATTGTCTCTCACGTCTGGTTCAGTTTAAAAGAAAAAGAGAAGCTGAACAGTGGGAGTGAATCTGCCGTTAGCAGTTATTTCTGAGAATGGTTGAAGCAGATTGTCGGAGAAGTGAACAAGGAAACCTTATTACAAACTTCTGTCTGACATGCAGAGGGCCAAAATCAGCCCCAGTATAACCGCACCAGTATATGTCAGGGGTGATTTTGTCATGTGGCCTCTCCCAGGTTATTGAAACTTGGCCACAGCAGATGGTCGGAGAATCGCTGTTATCACAACAATGGTTTGTAATAGTACACGTCAAACTCCTACGCAGACAGCAGTGAAGAGCTACTTGTACAGTTCTGAAATGATCTCAAGTGCAGAGCTCCCATGTGTGAGCTCATGTGTGCGCCGGCTGTCTGCTTTGAGGTTCAAGCAGAACTTGAATAATGCTTACCCACTCTTTGCTGGACTTCTACTCAGAAATGATGAGCCCGATACAATTCCCTCAGTGAATCTCTGCTTCATTTCTTTCCACTAGCAGTGAAACATCCCAGAGTGCAGATGCCTGCATTTGAGCTGATCACCCTGGGATGCCTTCATGGTCAAAGGTGAGAAACAGGCACTGCAAAAGGGAGCAAGCCTGAGCCTATGGAAATATCTAAAAGAGATTATGCAAAATGCATCTTGTCCCTGCTGGTTATTGTGCCATATTGGATTTGAGTTAACTCCACCCCTCCCTCTGTCTGATGCACAACTGGTTTAAATTGGCATTGATCAGTATAGTTATGATGTCTTATAAGAACTAAGATTATCCTCATGCAGCCCAAAACAATACTACTACAGTACTCTAGGATACCAATGTAGGATACTATAGTACTTATTTATTGTGTATAGGGAATGCTGGTCCTTAATATCTACCAGCTGTTTTATCAGGACCTTTAGACAAGAATGTTTTATATACAAAATCCTATGGATATTTCCCATCTAAGCTCTTGTTATTAACTTTTCAATAAGGCCCATTCATATCCAGGTAACTGAAACAGCAAAGGAAACATAAAAAAATGGACAAATATTTTTCTTTTCATAGCAGAGTTTCTTTTTTACTTTTTCCACACCGTAGAATTGTTTCATAAGTGTGTATTTTTCCCTTGCTCCCTCAGTTTAAGATGGTAGCTTGTTGGCATGTTCTTTTCTCTAAATGAATTTGCTCAGTTCCACAAAAGAAATTAAGTAAGAGTTAGGGATTAATGACCCTTAAAATGCATATGTGAGAGTTGCTTGTACCTGAAGTTAGAAGACCTCTACATTAAAAGTTCATCAAAAATCTTCAGTTCTGAGTCTGGCAGGAGCAGAATGTCTTAGACCTCACAACGCTGAACAGTTTGCTGTCCTTTTCGTGCCTACACTTTTGGGATTCTTGGAAAGTGGAGGGGTTGTCTTCAGTCTTGATGCATTTTCTTCTGGCAGAGTAGCCTTGTACAAAACAGACTTCCAATTTTCAAGGCAGCAAAACCAATTCTAACACACAACCCTATTCTCCAGTTAATACAAACATGTTATCTGCAATGAGATGCTATAAATGCCTGCACTTTGTGTGAGATAGGAAAGGATTCCCTGGCTCACATTTAGCATGGGAAAGCTACCCTATTTAACCTGGTAGCTGACACTCACCTGAGGTAACAGTGATGGAAAATGTCACCTTTTCTCCTTACCACAGACTGTTTAATCAAAGACAGTATGACGAAAAATATATTGACTATCTGTGACAAGATGCAGAGATGGATTTGACCCCTCCAGGAGGAGAAAGGACTGAGCCATGGATCAGGATATTTATATTCCAGAAGGTTTCAACAGAAATATTTGACAGTGAAAGGCAGCTCTGTACATGCATCATTTTTGCCTTTTCCCTGCCTTCTCTGACCTCCTAAAGTAAAATAAGCAGGCATACACTTTCAGGGAAAAATTCTAAATGACGGAAGATGCATAATATCACAGATTAATGAGACACCTCAGATAACCAGAAGGAACTATTCAACAATGACCTCTTCTTCTGTTCCCTGTGGCATCTCACATTCTTGATTCCCTGGGAGCTGTGGAAAGGGGTATAGTGTCCTTAAGGTCCCTCAATAGTCAGTGAAGTCAGTTGTGCCTACAAGTGGCAGCAGACTGTGGGTGACAGACCGGGGAAAGTAATAATGTTTAGCTCAAGTAATGTCTGTGCTCTCAGTCTCAGGACATCCAAAATTATTCAGTGCTCATTTTCTGTGCTAACTCTTTACCAAGGTGACTGAGCTGTGTAAGGTATAGGGGTAAAATCTACCAGGGTCTGTGCCTTCGCTGTGCTCCTCAGGGAGACACTGAGAGACAGCACCCTGCTACCTTGGGAAGCCAATGACATATCTTGAGTCTTTCTCATGTATTTATGCAGAAAATACTGCAGCTATTCTTGAGGAACTGCTGTGGGGTTCTAGTTTGTACTTTACATTTAAGTAAGATTTTTTTTCTGGACAGACATGTACTTTTCCCCATGTACTTAGTGGCATGTAGTTTTACTTGGCTTCTGAGAAGAGAACCTTCCAGAATAGTGGGGCCTACTTTCCTCCCATTTGCAACTCACTGGCTTCAGGATAAGACCCTTTCTGACATGTCCAAGAGTATTCGGATGGCCCTGTTGTCTATGAAACTGTTACATGACCACCCACTATTAAACAGATGTTCCCTGGCTCAAAATATAAATACAGTCTGGAGTGTGAAGCTGGCTGTGATTTATTTAGGTAACTGTGACCTTGTATGGAAATATTCTCACTTCTTTTCTTTTTGGCATAAAAGCCTTTGATTTTCCCATTTTGATTTTCTCTGGGGCTAGAAAAGGGATTTTCCTTCACATGTAATTATATTGAGATTTACCTGAGTTACAGGATGTAAAAAATGCCCTTTTCACAAAAATATAAGCAGAATATAAAAGAAGAAAAAAAAAAAAGAGCAGAATGTTTTTAGAAACTGGGTCCATATCCTCCCTTTAGTGAAACACTTCACGTTACAGCTGCCTCACTGCAAACTAAATGATTCAAGCATCTTGTTCAAAGAAAACCTAATTTTCAGTCAATATTTCCCATAAGATGTCTCTGATTTCTATATAAAAATTCTCAAGAAATTGTAAGAACTGACTCATTGGACATTGGTATTGCAGAGGAGAATGGCAAAATGTGGCTGTGATGAGAAGGCAAGAGGAGATGAAGTGGCAAGTAGGAGAGGCTCAGTGAGTTGGTTGTGGAATGACGGAACACACCTGGAGCAGTTGTCAGCCTATGGATTTCATTGACACCTCCTCTCTGGCAAGAGAAGCCTGGTCTTTTTATTGGGGATGGGTAGTAAAGCTCACAGAAGACACATAGCTTTTAAGAGAGTGGGGCCAGCCTACTAGGCTTTGTGGTTGCTCCCTGAAACCAGTGGTGGAGAAAGCCTGTGTGACACATCTCTGCCACATCTCTGTGTTGAATCAAGCTCACTCCAGCAGTCCCTGAATTCCAGGTTACACACTGAATAAATGCATCTGTGTCCAGCAAAGCTCTGTGTTTTTTCAGAAGGAGTGAACTCAAGGGGAGAAGGATGCAGAAAGCTGTAATGGAGGAAAAATGTAATGTTGGGGGGCAAATGTTAACATTGCCAGAAAAATTAATCCCACCCCTGCCTGCTCCTAAGCTGCCTAGGATGCAATAACCTGCCTTTGAGGATCCCTCCCAGCCCACACACTACTGCAAACTGATTGCCTCTGACTAGGGCCAGAAGATTTAAATTGCCCTCAAATTGGATTTTGAGCCTGGATAATGAGTTGAGTGAGTTGGATGCCACTGAAGTGGGGCGGACAGTGCCCATAACCTTGACCGCCCCTTGCTGCTGTAGGAAGAGTTCAGGGCCAGGGCTGTGCCTTGGGGACAGCAGTCTCACCTTCTGTTAGTTACTTAAGTTTCCCAAGGTAATGTTTTAGAAGGCCTCTCCCCCTGATAAAACTCTATTCATTTAACTCCCTTTATGTAAACTTATTGTTTTTAAATGAGGAACTACTTCTTATTCTGAACACCCAGACAGGGCAATTTATTTTCCCAGGTTTCTGGGTGAGGGCCTGAGATGATGTCACATAGGAATTTTAGCAAGAATCCCTAGAAATCAAACCCAGGCACACTCTATTGTGAAACTATTCCTGGAAAAAATATCAGAATTTTGTAGCTAGTAAACCAGTGTAGGAGATGTAAAGTGCAGCAGAACTCAAGGCTCTTTTTGCGGTTACAAAATGTCCCTATTCATGCACCATGTGTAGCAGGGATTGTATAACCCTGGCTCAAAAGTGGCAGGAGGTGGTGGAGGGGAGAAGATGCTCAGGCATCATGTAACCACACAGCATGGTCTGGGACCATGCCCACACCAGTGAGTGAAATTGGGATTGTCACCTCAAAAAACAGTTACTTCAGACATGGACGAACATCAAATGCAGAGATCACTCAGGTCAGGGGTTTAGGACATGCTAGAGGAAAACCAGATGGTTTAAATGGTCTGAGAGCTAATAGAACAAAACTAACCAGTTGGTGTAAATATGGGTTTGAAACTAGCCAGATGAGTTGGGAATTGCTGAGTGTGCTGTGGGGGGAGAGGAGGGGAGGAGGAATGGTAATTAAAGACTTCTTGCCCTGTTAGGAGAACAGTTTGCCTCTGAGAGGTAACAGACTGGGTTTTGCTGTGATTATGCCCAAAAGTTGGCCAATCTGATATTTTGGCCGTTCTGAAACTGGAGGTGTCCTTGCTTCCTATCCTGAATGGGGTTGAAAGGAGGAACTATGGGCTGCAGGAAGTGGAGAACAGCATCTTAAAAAGCCTCAAATTTGTGTCATTTCTAAGTGCTGCAAAATATGCATTATTTTCTTCAGAGCTTTCACAAATACTGTGTGAATGTTGCTCAAAACAGGCACTTAATAGTATTTCATCAGTAGCTTCTCTATCAGCTTGAAAATGGTGGAAATTATAGAATTGGGTCATGTCTGTGCTAATGCCTTTAAACACTAAATGAGGAAAATATTTGTAAATTAAACTCCTTGACAAGAGAATGTTAAAAAAATTGCAGTACCCTTAGAGATTATGAGACTTTCTAACATGTACTTAGGCAGTTCTGTGCCCAGTTAGAGCAACTGATTTTGTTTTGTAGCGAATTTATGGGTGCACACTGATTTTTTTTTTTTCCAGCTATATTAAAGAGAGAAGGAAAGAATGTTAACAGGGAGAACATGTTCATAAGTTTTTACTACTGTCTCCTAGTGGAGGTGCTTAGGGAATTACATCATGGTGAGTCGTTCCAGCAAGAGCGTAGACGTGTCTTTCAGGTTGTTTTTTCAGCAATTACCAGTGGTTACCGGTAGGTAATAAATATTTCTGTAGTGACTTATTGCTGGGCTTCTTAGCAGTGCTGATAAACGCCACTTGCTCAGCTCCTGCCACAAATCAGTTGCATCAAGAAACCAAAAGCTCAGCTTTCAGAGTCAAAATATATACAAAGCACATTAGTATGTTTTAGGATTCACGCAGCTAATCCTCCCACTCCTCCACCTTCAGTAGCCCTAGTTAAACGTATTTGTTTTCTGTGAAAGTGGCTGAAATCCAGACGAATAGGATGGGTCTAGTCTGCATGGAGGAGCAGAGTCTTTTCTCTCCGTCCAAACTTACAGATACCACTCTCTACCTCCACCACAAATATTGCAGAAATAATTCTGCAGACAGAAAAGCTTCAGACCACCCCCGCAGCCTTGCCTATGCATTTTTTTCTGATATTACTTCTGAACTGGACAAGCAGTGGGAGTTGGTGTTCTTTTGGGGTGATCTTGGGTAACTTGCCTGATTTCATGACTCCTTAGTCACACTATCTGTCAAAAGGCAATGATACTGTCCTCCAGGAAGGTGGTTAGAGATTTATGGATGGCAAATGCAGGACAAGCAGTAGTTTTTATTATTATATTACAAGGTGGGACTTCCACAAGCTTAGTTAAATGTCACAAAATGCATACTTCATTAGAGGTTTATGTATTTTTCAACAGCAATATACTTTCTGGAATTCTTACAGGAGAGCAAATTGAAAAGGGAGAGAGATATTAATGTTCCTCACTATCTTAAATTAGCAAAGCTGTGCTAGCTAAGAATTGGGATTTTCTCAATTTTACTTCATATAGGAATTCTCTGTCTCTTTGAAGATCCACTTCTTTGATGTTATTAGGGGAAAATTCTTTTCGTCCTTTAAGTAATAATATTGGTATTTCTGTAAATAAAATCATAATGTATAATTTTTCCTTAACCCTACTCAAAAATTTTGTATATGTGAAGCTGCTGAAGTTTATGGAACAAGAAACTTTGATTAAGACACTTTGGCCTATTTACATGTAACTGTTGTAAAAAGCAACAAATCTTGAGGCCTTTTAGCACAGGAAATTTCAAGTGGAAGCAGAAGCTGTTTCTCATTGTTCAAATTCTCATTCTACGATAATTTCACATTTCAGAGTGGCATGTTACATGTGTCATTTAATTTATGTCGTGGAACCCTACAAGGCAAATGCAACCTATTTAGTAAGTCCAGATTTTGGTATGACCACAACTTGAAAGCACAGGAAGTTCAGTTTCTTTAACATAACATTTGCCTCTCTCTCTCCTTTCATAATTTAGTGGTGTGTTACTGCCTGGGTTCCCATAGAGGTTTCTCATTTTGACCCTTTCTACTTGCAGTTTCCACCAAATTATTTTCTGTTTTTCTACTGACCAAGTCTCCTTCAACATCCTCCACTTTGCCCTCACATTTTGACTTTTCCTTGGTTGGAGGTAGCAAAGAAAATAAATCCTTTCCTGTTGAGAGTTGCCAGATCTTATTTTGGAACCAAAAGGAAAAACTTGAGGTTTGGAATGTATTCCAAATTCAGCTCAGGCTCCAAGAGGAGTTGGTGGTTTGACTGAATGGGCTCAGATTCATCTCATCTCTGCTCAGATCACATCACAGCTTCATGGGCTGGATCAGCCTTTTGCTTACTTTTCTAACTGAGTAATCACTGGTCTATGCTCATTTTTAAGATCTCTTACATTGTTATCATTATATGACATCATTCAGGTTTTAAATGCAAGTTCCAGTTCCTACTCATGTATTTCCTTAGCCCTTCTCCCCTTCCTTAGGTTCCAGGCATAATTTTGCCTCTGTTTTATGCTCCCATATTTCCTTGTTTCTACTCACGCTTCAAATCTTCAATTTCTGACTCACTGATATCTCGCTCTCTTTTCCTCTATCTTCCAAATTATTTTCCCACTCAACATTTTCTCTTGAACTAGAGCTGCAACCTCTACTTTTGGAGCTGAAAGAACCTCAAGAGATCAGTCATAACATTTGACTTCTCTGCAACTATTACTTTCCATATTTAGACTCATAAAAGCTGTCTTAAAGTCTTCAAAATTAGGTCACAGAACACAAAATATATCAGCTAGATCACTTCCACTGAGAAAAATCACTGAAGAATATGCCAAAACACGTGAAAATCTTGAAGCTCTGCCCTTAACCCTTTTGAAAATGACAATTTGTTGCAAACTAGATTGTGTGTATATTCTATCTGGAGTTCATAACATATTTATTTCTGCAGGCTTGGTTCCCTTTAGTGAAAGATACATTGTGTCTACATAAATGAAATACTAGAATCACACAAAGTGGTCAATGCTTAATTCAAGTTAGGTGGCTATTTGAAGAAAAATACATACAGAGAGACAGGGCAGGAGCTGAAATGCCTAATATGAATTATTTTCAATAAAAACATAAGGAGTCAGACACAAACTACTGAAACGGGAAGGGGAAAAAAAATGGAAAAAAAATTGATATTCAGTGAGTACTTATTGCTATATGCAACAATGAAGCTTTCAGCATTGCATGTGAAAGAACTAAAATAAAAAGGCTAGGCTTGAAAATCAATGTTAGGATGCTTAAAGCGCTTTTAAGATTTTTTTGTTGTTGCTTCACTTCTATTTACAACTTTCCCTATTCATCCTTTTTTCCCCAATATTCCATAAAATTTCTTCCTCGTAGCCAGCCTGCTCACCATGAACCCTGCCTCAGCATTGACAGATTCCCTGGTGCTCAGCACAGCTACTGTACTTTATGCATATGTTATACAAATTTTTCTTGATTGAGGTTTTGATTATTAGAAGTTCATTCAAGAGAGTAGGTAATGTAAGAAGGTAGTTGTGAGATTTTTCTGAGCCCACTACCTTGTCTGAAGGAAAGAAGTAACTGTAGGAGAGCATCGGTTGTTGTGCACTCAAAACATTTGCTATGTTTATTTATTTTTCTTAGCCTCATGTTTGGTACAGTTAATATAATTCAATTACCTTTGTTTTTGTGAGGAAAGTGTGTAGCTTTTTTCCTTACTTTTTCTCACTTTTTTTTTTCTAATAATCTTTTCCTTATTTTTTTTTTTAATGAAAAATTAAAGCTTAATGTAAGCTTGATAAAAAAATCACTTGCCAAAACACAGAACATTTATGAGGGAAATAAGGCTGGTTCACACAAATATTAAATCATTGCATCTTTCAGCAAATTTTCTTTTTCATCTCTGCAGCTTTTTCACATGTGTTCTACTTTAAGGCTTCATCGTACTTCATGCCACTATTAGTCTGACTGAATTCAAGTTTACCATTTCAGAATAGTATGTGTCTTTTCCACACAAATAGAGGTGTCATTGTTATATTGATCTACTTATCTTTGTCTTTTACTATCTTTGCTTGCCCTTGCTATTTTTTCTTGTACTTTTCTTAATTTAGTTGACACCTTCTTTGCAGCAGCAGATGTCACATTTCAAGCTCAGGAATATCAGAGTCTTGACAACCTCCTATGCTCCTCTCTGTTCTTTCCTGGGAGTTTGTTCTATTCCATCTCCTTTTTCAATTGCTTCAAAGCAAAATCCAAACATCTTCACACTTTTTTTCTGAATGACATTAGAGCTGGTTCAGACCCCCTTGTGGCAATACGTGTGTAGCCAAGAGTGACATATCCTCTTTTTCAGTACTTCACACTTCTAAGCACTGAATTTGGTCACGCAGTTCAAATCAATATCTATTCGTGAAGTTACATCCTCTGTAAAGCCAAAATGGTTTACTCAACCTCCACATCCCTTTCTCTTCTACTACCCCACAAAAGAAGTGCATCTGTGGGAAACAGGACTCACCAGACATATTTAGCGATACTTCTTTCTTTTAAAGCTCTTCACAGAAGAAGCTTAGTTTTCAGAGAGTCCCCAAAAAATCAAATATGACTTGCTAGGGAGTGTATTACCCTTTACCTTTCATTGAAATACTTCTAACACCTACATATATTGGAACACAGAGGATGATTCCAGGGAAATAAGAAAATACCAGGGACAAAACAGCCAGCTAATTATACTTCATTTCATTCAAATAGAGCTTGTCTTGAAGGGTAGCTTTGTTTCAAACTCATCTCCTAAATCTAAGCAAGATGTCAAATTTTCTTCCACAGAGGGGAGAAAACTGGTGGGCTATAAAGTGATGTTCCTCACACATCCAGAATACCTATTTTATAAGGAATTAATAATCGTCTGAGAAGCTTAGTGCTTTCTTCTGACTGTAGAATAAAAGTATTTTTAAATGAGAAAGCCTCAGAAGTCAATATATTCCTTGTCCCTTCTTCAATGTTCCTGCCTGACCAGCCCAGAGCACCGAATCCATCTTTTTCCATGGTCTCTAAATCTGCTTCAAGCAAAATTTCCCCTGAAAATTAAGCTGTAATTATCCATCTCCAGACTATCCAGAGATCAGCTCCAGGTTGGCTGCTTTCCTGTTTTTGGGTATCAATGCACCTGTCTTCTCCTCTTGCAAACTGGTTGTGAGGACACACAAGAAATGCCACCACCTCAATGGCTGTATTGCCATCAACACAGCAAAGGCTGTTTTATAGTTTAATGGAGCCAAAGTGTTCAAAGATATAAGAGCAAACATTGTATTCACTCATCCTAGAGTACCCTGTGCTCTCTTCCCTCCTTCCTGCTCCCTCAGAAGCTCTCATGCACATATTACTTACTGTCCAAACAAATTGGAACCTCCTGCTTCAGTTAGTGTCTTGGCAAATTTCGCTCTTCCTGGAGCTCATTCAGGATTTTCCTGGCTTTGTCTGTAGCAGAATGGCATCCAGACAAACCTCCACCTCCCAAACCAGCCTTTTTACATATTTTCAAAAGCAAAGGCAGCATTTAGGAAACTGTGACTAGGCATAAATGTGTAAAGCAAAGGCATGTACATTTCTCCAATGGAATGGATTTAAGGCTTAATTTACTCAGAGGAGAAATCCCCACAGATATCAAGGAATTTGCATTAGCCCAATTATTGCCATGCCTTTCAAAATGCAGACCCAGGAAAGTGAAGGCAATTCTAAAATAATGCCATGATTCTTACTGTAAGTTCATACAGCTTCTATTTTCTTTAAAAAAAAGAAAGAAAAAAAAAGGAAAAAAAAGAAAAAAAGAAAGAAGAAGAATCATTTCAGGATGGTTTACTTTGAAGTTGGATGAAAGCCAAGAACTACAAAATGGAAGACAGAGAAACGTGTAATGCTGAGGAACGGAGTAGCTCTGACAGTAATCCAGATATCTCCCCTGATTGCTTAAGATCAAATCTTGATAGAAACAAGGTTGCTTCTGCTCAGCTCTGATGTGGTTTCAGATGGAAGTTAAAGAACTCAGCACATTGTTTATTCTATTTAAGGGGGAAAAGAAAGAAATAAAAGCCAGGACAACTGATTCTCCCCAGGATAATCCAGGACAAAATCATTCCTTTTAGAAATATAGGATTTAGTTTCCAAGGTTGTGATTTAATCTATTTCTCTTTTTCACCATGGCTATATCATGTTCACCCACCAACATGTAATATTACTGGCACTAAACAGTGCTCTTTATAAAGCCCGTGGGACATGCTAGGTATAAATGTCAGTCAGTCATATAAAAACTTCTGTGACAGCCATACTCTGCTTAATCAGACTTCCCAGAGTAGCCTAATAGCTGAGTGATGTGCAAAGGTGTGTATGGAGCTTAGCCTTACAGATTAAATTGTTGATGGACAGTGGTGAAAGACAAGCATGATCAAATGAGGCACTCTGCTGTCCCAGTGATTTAATCTTTTTAATTCTTACCTCTGAGCTACTGTTTATTGAATATTCTTCTTTATATTTACTTGGTTACTAGTGGCTGATACTTCAATTCATTAGTATTTTTATTGCTGTTGTTATTCTTCTTCTTACTGCTATAGCATTCACTGTCAAAATTTTGTAGACAATATATTTATAAATGTTTCTAATACTGTTAGATGAAAATCAGAACAAGTTCTAAACCCTCGAGGATGTTTTGAAATTGAGGATGGACTCAGTCTTCCACATTGTGACTTCCAACTCATGTTTTGGGTGTATTTATTTTGCAAGCAGAAGAGATATAGCTTTACTTTACCTGCCTCCTGTACTGATAAGTGATGGAGAGCAGTGAATATCCCTCAGTGCTGTTGAGACTGTAGTGGGCACCATCCTGGTGACAACACTTAGGAAAGTTCCCTGCAGTACCTCAGGCTTTCCAACCATGGAAGCAGATTCAACTCACGTGATATGGTCATAAGAACAGATTTGATTCATTTTACTGATAAGGCTGGAGCAATCAAATGCAGGACTAAACCCCAGAGACTAAATGAGTACCCAGTCCATACATAATTCAACTATTTCAGAGGTCTGGCTGTTCTTCACAGGATGCTCCTTGAACCGCCAGCCCTTCTTCCAGTGCTGTTTCCTGCTTTCATGAACTTCTTGCATCACTCTCTGCTATGTCCAGCAGCTTCTCATGTCATGTCCAGCAGTTTTCCATGCTTTGTTCAGCTAACAGCACTTCAGGCCACGGCCAGCCCCACA
The DNA here is from genome assembly GCA_013397955.1 of Grantiella picta. Lineage (NCBI taxonomy): Eukaryota > Metazoa > Chordata > Aves > Passeriformes > Meliphagidae > Grantiella > Grantiella picta. The sequence continues at coordinate 1,478,259 of VZRM01000657.1, forward strand.
GCCCATCCAGTTGTCTGTAACTTTAACAATAACAACTCTACAAACAGAGCTGTGGACTTCTGTGCCAGCATTGTATGTCCATCAGTGTTCACATGGCAACTCAGTCATTCCTATTAGCTGACAAAATGAGTACACATTTTAAAAAAATTCATACTAGTTAATGGATCTGCTGTTTTCACACTGAAAACTAATTCAATGTCCCACAAGAATGGATAAACAAGGGTGAGAGAATTTCAGCTTGTAGATAAGTCGGTACAAGTCGGCCATGGAACAATATCCAGTTCCTTAAGTGATGCTCATATCTAATAACAGCATTTTTATATTGAATAGAATTTTGGTCCAAAATTCCCAAGCTCTCTCCTTCATGAAACCACAGGGGTGTGAGACTACCTCCCTCCATGCAAGCATGTTCTGAATACTTCAGGTGAAAAAGATCCTTTCATCTCACCCACAAGACACTTCTAGTTTGAGAGATACTCCCTGCTGTTCCTCTTATCTTTAACTCCCTTCTAATGCACTTTCAACCGTACTTTCCTGTATTTCAGCAAACAGAAATTCTTTCCCCCTTGTGTTTATGTATTTATGCTGTATGTGTATGGATTTAATTTCTAATGTGAGCCAACAAAAGCACAACACTCCTTAATCAACATCTGGCCTCATATTTTCTTTCACATCTGTGAAGTCCTTTCCAATTTGTCTGCATCCTTTTGAATAGTTCCTGTGCTGCAGAGTGATAACTTATATTGAAGGAGACACAACGGGATGTTCCCAGACAGACCAATATCACATCCACCTAAGCCATCATGCTGTGCTGTGAATTCCTATCTGATTCAAACACCTTTGAAATGTACTATTTCATTATTATTTCTTTTCAAGTGATTTGGGTGTCTGATTAATTTTCCCTTTGTGCATTAGGATTCATGTCTAACTGAACCTGATTTTATTATTTTTGACTGATTTTTTAATTTCTCAAAATATCTACTTTCTATTTCTCAAATTTTTACTGCTCTTTCCTTTTATTTTTTCCACTGTATGATTCAATAATAGGTTTAATATTGTCACTGTCCATTTTTCAGAAAATTAATGAAGATTTGAAAAAAACTAACCGAAATTTAAAAAAACCTCAGCGGAACATGCAAGATAATTCTGTTAACCTGTATTCTCTAAAATAGAACACCATTTTATAGCTTAACAAGTCATCCATTCTTACAGAGAAACAAGTATTTCTCCTGTTTTAACTGCTGGTCATTATCTATTTCTTTATGTAAGATTTTTTAACAGGAAATTTGGGCGGTAGTGCACAGGTTCTTCAATGGTCAATATTGTAATATCTGAATTTACAGGAGCAGACTAACAGCAGCATCTAAGACCAAAAAGTGACACCCTAAAAGTTATATTTGAAATAAAATCATAGAATGGTTTGGGATGGAAGGGAACTTAAAGATCATCTAGTTCCCTCAGCCTGTCTTCATACTAGAGGTGCTGCAGTGTTCTGATCAGCTGCATGGCCTCCTCTAGACTTGTTCCACCAGGCCATGTCCTGCTTTTGTATTTAAAACAATACAAAGCAAACAAAGGCAAAACCAAACCAAATCAAACAAAAAACAACAACAAACAAACCAACCAAAACCAACAAAACCGCCAAACCGAACAAAATTAAAACAAATTATCCAACAAACAAAAAAACGAACTGGTACTGTAACAAGAACAGTGTGGATCTTTCATAAAGACAAAGTGTTGTAGAGTAATGTCACCTGAGGTCCCAGCTCATGTTTGGTTATTTTGCCAATAGAGAGTGTTACACTCTAAAAACTCACAGATGGAACTGTGAAGCTGGTCATATCCCCAACCTGCTCCGTGGATTTTTCTTACTTTTTGAAACTACATACGATTTTATTTTCCCAAATAAAAGGTTTTTTGTGGTTTCATATTCTCAGAAGTCCTGCATGCTTGCAATGGGAGAAGGAACACCTGTAAAAGGTTAAATTATTAAATTCCTAAATGCTGGTGTTTTAGGTGGGAGACCAAGCAACCACTTATACTTATTTTAGAGGGAGTCCCCTAGATATATTATTGAACCCAGGCCTGGTTACTACCACTAACACCTGGCAGGAGGGCTACACATGCAACAGAAGTAAATTACAAAATTCCAGCACTTTTATTTCTTCATTCTGAAGTGTATAGATGGACACTTCCAACTCCTGCTGAAATTGGTAGGAGTTGTGCCTATAACACAGTTTGGTGTTCTAACTGGAAACCTTTTGAAAACCTTTCTTCAGGAAATGCCGACTTGCTAACACAAAAGAGTTCGCCAGGAAAGAGTCAATGTCAAATCATCTTTCATGAAGGCTCAATCAACTTTGCTGCTTGACAGCAAAGAACGTGCTATATATTAAAGGCTATTTCATTTTCCTCTTTGAAGACTGTAAGGATTTATATATACACGTTTATATGTGTGCATATATATGTACATATAATCATATACTTACATGTATATGTATGTGGCTAGCACAGACCTTTCCCGTGAGAGTTTCTCTCTCTTTTATTGTGTTTTTATAAACAAAGATAAAGTTTGGATGTTATTAAAACAGCTTCTCGAGATGTGCGCAGTTCGGGCCTGGCCAATCGGCCTAGGGGGAGGTTTCGGACTGACCAATCTGAGTGACCTTTGAAAAGTCTATATAACTTGGAATTAAATAATAAAAGACAGATCTTTTATGCCATGCTGAGAATCTGGTCCTCTTCTCTCTGCTAGCGGCTCAACAGCAACATATGTATACACTGTACAGACACACTACAGATTTGGGGGGGTTTTGCTTTTTTTTGCCTCCTTTCTTTTTCAAGTATCTCTGCAGTAAAATACTCAGTAGCTTTAATGTTACAGAGTATGTAAATCTATGCTTTTCTGGAGACATTCAGAACCTAGATCCTACCCTCAGTAAGCAGGATCTAGAAAAATTTGTCCTCATGCCTGGACTCAATGCTCCTGCCTCAGTAAGCTGAAGACAGTTGCCAGATGCATTTTCTTTTGGAAAATGAAGATCCAAATATTTACAAACTCCCTAACTGAGATACTTTGGAGTGATATAAAGATACAGTAAAAGACAGGTATATTAGTTTGAAAACGAGTCAGTGGGAGGTCTCAAGTCAGGATTTTAATTTTATAGGAAAATTTTAAAAATAAATACAATAATACAAGAAAAAACACTGACAAAGTCAGATACAGCCTGACATGCTGTTAGTCAGGGTGGTGGTAGCAGTCCAAGTGAAGTAGTTAGGTGGAAGCAGTGATCCTGTGGAACGGCTGGTCTCCTCCTGAAGGTCCAGGGGGAGGTTTTGTCCTCCAGGAATCCAGTAAACCATAGGTCACTTGTGCTGTTCAAAGCCAGGTTATATCCAGGTGGGAATGCTTGGCTCCTCCCTCCTGGGTGGAGCATCTCACAATAGGATGGGATAATTCCATGAGTCATGCTGTGAGTTCTTGATAGCTCATTAACAGTTATCAGGGTGAGTCATAGCAGGAGAGAACAACCAGTGTCCCACAACTTGTGGAGGTGGTAATAGAATAAATACATCTATATTGCAACCTAGGACAACAGGTTGATTTAATTCCAAGCTTAATAAACAGTTTTACCTGTGAAATTTATGTAAATCTACAGCAATCTGAGGCTACTTTACCATAGAAAAAGCCAAAAAACAATTCAGAGAAAAGGCTTGATGAACCCCTAATTGAATCAACACATACGGAAAGCTAATAAAATAACTACTCATTGTTCCAAAATCGACTGGTTTCATTAGTGGTTTACCTCATCCGCTTTTTACTTATTGCTAAAGGTCACAATTAGAAACATATTTGCTTATTTTGCTACTGCTTTTATCCCTGTTCATATTATGAAACTGAGACAAGAGTGCTTTATTTTTTTAGGGAACTTTCTTTCAGTCCACATGGTGTGAATTATTAACAAGCTTTACTTATTTTTTACTACAAACTCATAACTGTACAAACTTGGGTCCAATCTAGCATAAACATCATTAAAAGAGTCGCATACAGGCCCTGTGTAAAGCTGGATTTTCAGAGTAATTCCTGGTGTTTTACAGGTATACCTATCTGAAGGATAGTACAAAATGGGTCTAAAGAGACAAATATGTAAAACTGGAGACCAATTGTACATGGAGGAGTTTATTCTATAGCAATGGAGTGAAGAGCATCTGGATCCAGATTTTCATGGTTGTTTTGTTTCCAGTTATTGATTGAAGCTTCTTTCTGTTCCCTATTCATGTAAATTACAGTGCAATGGGTCAAAATAACAAGGCACACTTTGGAGTTGTGCTAATACATCTGCAGATTTAAACAGAAACAGATGGGAAATGGAAGATAATTTTGAAGTTTACTAACCATTCAGATCCAAGATATCCCACCACCATCAGTCTTTGCAGTGTAACATCAGGCAAATAGCACTTATATCCCTTTTTACACTCAAAGTTATAGGAACTGTGTCCATTTCTTCCTGTGTGTCATGCTGGAAATCCCTTTTATGCCATGTAATTGAAAATAATGAGGCCAAATGAAATACAGTAGCTTTAAGAGTGAAGAGAGTTAGGAACTCCTGGGGTTTGTAAGTTGTTCAATGCAGAGCAAATGCCTGAATTAGTGTTTCAGAAATGAGAAGATTTCAAAGAGCTTTTAAAATGAAACCATATATGTGCAGTGCAAGTGCAAATAATTTTTCAAATGTTTAGGTAATGTTGTGAATTTCTGTAGAGGTTTCATAACAGTTTAGCTTTCGAAACTATCAATACATCTCATAAAAGTATCTTTAAGCCTGTACATAACATAATGCAGCATGGCCATGTGAAGCTAAATTAATTCCTGTATTAATTCTTGTGTGTGGTTTGAATAATAAAAATTTTCATTTTATCAGGTAGAAGTTTCAATAAAACCTGAAATATCATGATTGTTATGAACCTTCCCAAATTGTTTACTATTATCATTTCCTGAACTGTGGAATTTCAAATACCTTTGTAATGTTAATGTCAACTAGATGTAAGCAAACATATGGAAAAATAGTTCTTGTAAAAAAAGTGCACTTATACTGCCAGAATAGGCACTTTAGGAGTAATTCTCCTGTTAATACTTGAGAAATTGTTTTTACAAACATTTTAAGAAAAGAAGAAATAGTGGAAGTAATTTTTTTTCTTCAACTAGTTTAAAATAACTTATTTAATAACAAAAACCACCAAAATTAGGATTTTGTTTTATAAATAAACCCAATATTATTGAGTTAAAGAAAAAAAAAGAAGTATTTTTACTACAAAATGTCATTCATAGAAAATCAGACAGCATTCTACTGCCTAGAATAGGTCTGTGCCACATAACCAAGAACATGTAAACTTTTGCAGAATTTACAGACAACATAGAGAAATAGGTTCTTCAAGGGCCTGAATCATTTCACTGGAGAATAAAAATGCAATGTAAGTTACACAAATTTCCTCCTCAACGGGCCTATTTCTGTCCAATGATTAAGGAGTCATTGAGACTTAATAAATAATAATTAAAAATTGCAGTTAATAATCTCACTGTAAATATCTTCAGTGAATGCAACTCCATGCATGAATTGACACTTTAGGAAAGCACTCAAGTTCCTAGAATTTAAAACACAGAAAAAGAAAACAAATTCAAAGCATTCATTTGTCTTTATTAGAATGTTATTTATCTGAACATATAATAAAAACAGATTAAAATGGTAGGGAAAATTTACATGCCATATTAATTACTACATTTTTTGTGATGGATTGATGTTTTGTCAAGAATGCCATAATTGTTGAAAAACCTGATAGTCCATTATACTAGAGGTAAATTTTAAAATGTATAATTGCATCTTACATATTATTTGTAAAAATAAGTTTTGAATATTTCACTTCATCTTTAAATTCTTATTTAAAAAAACTTTCAATATATTTTTTCTGATTCTCCTCTAAAAAAAAACCTATTTTTTTAGTGATGAGAAGTTGAATAACTTATTATTAATTTGGTCTTGGCTAAAATTGCAGCTTCAAAAGAACTGAAGTGATATGACAACAATAGCACAGATCAGCTTAGTGTACTATGGTTTAAGGTTTGTATCGACTTGATAAATTTGCTCTTCTTGTAAATGCTTTAACTCCAGAATTTCTTCACCAGGAAAAAAAAAAAAAACCAAACCTAAATTCCTGTCTTAATGTTAAAAGCTGTCATGTCACACCTTAACTAGAAATGACATTATGCCAGCTGACTTAAAAATTTCATAGCTTCATACTTCTGGCCTATAAAGCAATGGATCAGAAAGAGAAAAATTACCAGAGAGATTATCAGCCTTTAAATTTTCATTTTTAGAGAGCCTTCTATTTTTTTTTTACAGGGAACTTCAGCAAATCCTTCTTTTTTTCTCTTCAAAAATGGGAATCTGAAGTGACATCTGTGTAAAACACTTGTAATACCAGCAAATACTACATTAACTCAGGAAAGTAAGTGAACATAAGGAGCGATGTGTCTACTGATCATTGCACATCCCTGACTGCCAATTTTGCAGTTCAGCAGTTGGTCGAGGCTTCTCCAGAATGATACAGAAATGACTGCTGTATAAAACACAGACAAACCTCCTGAGGATATTTTAGCTGGCATAGGAGGATGATCATGGCTTACAGAAAGGGTTTTCACAGATGATAAAAAAAGCTATTGAAGATTTCATGAAATGCTATGTGCCAATTGCTGAATTGGGGGAAAAAGTGTTTTCATTCAAGGTCATCTACATTGCAGTCACCCCAGGTGGTTGTCGCTGGTGGTTCCTGCGACCAGGTGCTCTTTCTGGGGAAAGATCACTACAGATCACCCTTCAGCCCCATCTTGGACCCAAACTATTTGAATAAGTAATCTCATATATGATTATTTTAAGCCAGCGACAATTATTCAGATTCTGCATACTTCAAAGAAAGAGATCCATACATAATTTTTCCTTGTGCACTCTCATCCTTTATACATTCCTCTCCTGAGGTATGTAAGCACCCAAAATATTGCTTACTGGTAGTTTTGGATCATGGCAAGTAAAAGATATTCCAAGCATCATATGAATATAAATGGTATGAGAGTGTGATTTATAATTCATACTTGAAATCTTTCCAAGTGCTGCAATTCCTGTGGGTACATTTATGCAACACCTAAGCAGAGTTTCAGTCTAAGCTGTGTATGCTCTTTGTTCTTTTCAAGTATGATTTGATGTAGAGAGCACTCATTGTCCCTCGGCCGGGGGATGTTCGCCCCGGCGGTGGAGACCGGCGGCACGCAAGGAGGCACGGGCGGCGAAGGACGCAGAGCACGCAGTCTGCGGTTCTCCAGAGGTTTATTGTAGGATCATCCGGGGAAGGTCCGGGGAAGGAGAGCCAGGGCGGGAAGGCAGGGACGGGCGCGGGGTCCGGAGATCTGGAGGCTGCATGCTGGGTGCGGCGGGGGAAGCTGCTTCTTCCTAGGTTGAGTGATTTCAGCTAGCAGCTCCCAGCAGCAGCTCTCAGCTCCCTCAGTCCCCCGAATCAGCCAGGGACGTGGGATTATATGGGGTAGGAGAGAGGGGGCGGTCTGGCACGCAGGCCAACCAGGGAAGCCGTAGGGAAGAGGGACAGGGGTACCAACCAATGATACATAACAGGGGAGGATACAAAATTTTTATCAACCAATGGGGAACAACTCAAGGGGAGAACAAAGGAGAATAATCTAGAAAGCAATCCATATATGGAGAGGGGGCGGGGGAGGCGTCCGGGCCAATGATCTTCTTTGCTGCTGCATAATTTGCCGCAGGGGCTCATGGGCTGATCTTCTTGTCACCATGAGTGAGACAGCACAGGCTGTCCCTGCCCCCACGGCCGGCCCTCTGGCTGGCAACTTATGGAGGTGCAACCTCCACAATTTGATACCAAAAGCTCTACTAAAATCAAAGAAATAGAAGACAAAAAATAAATTCAGAGAAAAATAAGAAGAGGGACAAATAAATAACACTGTAAGTAGATAAATTAAAAGTAGAAAGAACATGTGATTAAAAACATCTCTGCGGAGTGTTGTGGCAATTTACTTGGTTGCAATTTTTGTCATTTTATTCAAAGAAATTATTGCATTGTAGCAGTCATATTGAAGTCTATTTACTTTAATTGGAGATATATGAATTACAATCTCAGAATCCAACTGAGTGCAAATTTCTGGATTCTATAGAATCTGGGGAAAAGATCGTTCATTAATGGAATTTTTTGATTAAACCACTTTTTTAACAACAAAATATGAGTTTCACATAAACTTGTTTTTTTCCAGCTAGACAATGGAATTCTTGGCAAGAAAAAGATGATGAAATGAAATGAGAAATCCAAGACAGAAAACATGCAAAGTGTTTTGAAATAATTTAAGAATACAAACTTGCCAGTTATTAAGGAACATGTTTTTGTCATAGAAGTCCTGGAGCTAGAATCTGAGACCTAAATTACTTTCTAGCTCTTTCATAGAGCAGCTAGTGAGAAATGATTTTGATTAACACTTTAAGCAACAATAAATTATCTGTCACACAACTTCCCTAATTTTCAACTAGGACGTCAGTTTCTAAATGCCTGTGTCCCATTGACCTATAGATTTTAGAAATTTCACACTGAAATTCCATTGATAAAGTACTGCATGGTCTGGAGAATGCAAAGAAAGCTTCCTGTGCCTTCTGCATGAGCAGAGCTCAATATAGAAAATATTCCTTGTGTCCTTCCACTTAAAACAAAGTGAGAATAAAAACGAAACCTTCCCAGCTATTTCGTGCTATGTCAGCAGTGTTTCTGTGGCAGTGAAGTCCAGAAAATATAACTCAAATTAATTATAAAGTTATGGATAAAGCTGGAAAGACAATATTCTCCTTGAAAAGCTTGTATGATCAGAGCTAACATACAATTGTCATCAGCAGGGTAGAAATTTCCCCATGCCAAACAATGGATTTTCTGTTTTCAAAGCAGAAGAAATCTCTGCAGGACTATCAAATTGACCATTTAGATCTCTCCTTACTTTCACCACTTACTGCTACTGTCATTGAGGAGAAGAAAGGAAGGGTCATGTAGCTCCAGGTGAATATCTACCCCTGAGTTTGTCACTTAGGCTTTCTTCACAGCCCACGAGGAGAAGCAGGAAGGTTGAGGCAGTGATTCGTCTCATCTCAAACAAGATATCCAACAATAAACTATGTGATCTGCTCTGTAAATGAGTTTTGTGGACATCTGAGGTTGAAGGAGACCACATCACAGCCAGCGGCTAATGTAACCACAATACAATTCTAGGATGTGGTCACCAATTTTCTGATACAAAATACTCTACTGCTGGCAGGAAACAGTGTAAACTGAGTGATTCAGTTCCTTGGCCCATGAACTGATTTGTTTGCCAGCTATTTTGGGCCCTAATTTAAGCGAGCACTCACATATATAATTGGACCACATGCAAACAAGTCTAGAAAAATCATTCTTCAATCAGGGTAATTCTGTCACTTTGGAAGGACAAAATATTTTTCTTTGTCAATGGAGTTTAATTTTCATTACATCTCAATTTAATTTCTATTATTATCTAACTAGAATATAAACCACATCTAAATCTTTAGCTAAGTGTTATTATGGATAAAACAGTAGCTTTAAAACATAGGAGCATTTGATTCAAAGCTCAGTAAGGACAGAAGACAATTCTCCATAGAACTAAACAGATCTTTGAACAAGTCAATATGATTATTGCATGAATGGAACACATTTCATGAAGGACATGAGAAGTGAGACGGGAACATCAGTCCATCCTTTGCTCTTTTAGAAAAGGAAGACACGGATGATAGAACATGTCTTGATTTTTGTCGTTACACAGAAGACATCCTGCGTTCATAGGTTTGTTTTGGGTGTATCACTTTTTTTGTGTCTAAGCATTTTAGAAATCCAGCATGCCCTTCCCTAAATCCATTGCAGGACTGCACAATAAATGTCATTATTACTCTAAAATTCTCTTAATTATTTTTGGCATATACCCAAGGAAAAAAATCAAATCTCCTGGCATCTTTAATAATTTCCATTTGAATAAGACACTGAAAAGCATAAGTAATATAATCCAGGTCTTTGGATAATCCCAGAGTAAGTATACTTGGACTTTCAGTAGTTATTGCAACACGTGAAATATTCCAGCTTTTCTCGGAGTCTTCTTGAAACCAGCTCTGTCCTTGAGGTGTCAGATTAACACTCCACTGAGAAGACAAATTGTTCATGGGCATGCTGGACATATGAGAGCCATTAGACAGTGTGATCTACATTCTTGAAAAATGAAAAATTCTAGGCAACATTACATTTTATAAATGCAAGATGTTTATTATTACTGCACTAGCAATAAATGTTTAGAAACTGGAGAGGGTTCACAATGATTCTGACTAGGAACATATGAGTGTGGAGCCATTGGATTCTGGCATGAAATAAAAGGTCTGGAAGCTATTATGCATTTAGCCCTCTATGAGTATTTAATTATATCAATAGGAGAACACAATTTCTGTTGCGTGCTTTGTGATGAATGTCTTCATTTATTCGTGTTACAATGAATGATAGATGAGTTCAAGCCAGATGTGGGAATTCATTTGCAATTTGCTTAAACTATTTTAGTGAAATTTCTTCTAAAGTTCACAGGACACCTCACTGAATGTCATGGGAATTAATATGGTATATAAAATTTCATTTCTTCTTGAGAAGTGAGTTTGCTTTTGCTGGGCTTTATGCAGATAAGTGGTAATAAGCATCAAATGTGGTGCAGTTAACTGCTTTTAAGACAGTAATACAGTATTTAATGAGAAAAATGGGTTTCAGCTTCAGAGTGTCTCATCCAACCTGTCATATGAAAGAAAGTAGTTGTTAAGCAGTTTAGCAGTACTCAGCTTAGCTCAGTAGATGATTCTGCCAAAAGAACTTATTCCAGGTAGAGGAAAAAATCCTTTATTACAAATGAAATATCTCCAAAGGTCTTATCTTTTAAAGGTTTTTGAAAACCATAATGACACAGAAATTACCAGTCTATTTCTTGAATTTCAGTTCAATAGATTTTCCAATAGCTTATATTTCCAGTGATAAAGTGAAAACATACTTTGTGTTGTTGGTGTGAAGGCATGTACACTATGCTAGAAAGCAAAAACATGACTGGGGAATGTATAGTTAAGAAGCTGTAAAACATAAGGGATGAATTGAGTCATTCAGACCTGCTTTTTTTAAACATATTGATAAAATCATTAAAGTTTAACCTGTTTTCATATTTTGCTTTTCTTTACACAGCACATATGTCCACCCATTCCTTTTTAGTGTTAGACTGTTTTGTTTTCCATCCTTCCACTTGATCCACCTCTTTCTCTGTTGCTTCTGTTCGTAAAAGCAGTCATAAGAAACAAGCTAACTCATTAATCCAGCATTCTTACCTGGTGTGAATGTTTACCATTTCAAATTCTACTTCTCTCAGTAGACAGAAAGATAATCGGATTTGATTATATTGGAGATCAAAAGGAATTTTCTTATGATGTGCTGTTATCAAACCTTTGTTATTCAAGTGCAAAGGAGCTAAAGGAAAGGCAAAGGACTAAGATGAGTTTTTTAACCCTTTTTACTTTTTATTTATGGTCTTTTTGCATCTTAAATTTTCATTATATTATATCTACCACCTATCATAACCTGAAAAACAGGAAATTTGAAAACATTTTCAGAAAGCTGCAATTTGAACAGAGCACATCTCTTAAATCAAAGTTTACATTCTCAAATGACCAGTACATTTGGTACTTTCTAACTTCAGTAGTGAAGTGGGTCCAGTTTCAACACCGAGGCTGCACCAGTGTTTCAAAGATGAATTTTAAGTACCTAAGTTAGGAGCTTGTATCTCTCCAGTTATTACATGTGCAGGTCAGATACTCAGATACTCAAATATTGTTCATAAAATCTGATGATGAAAACTTGCAGTATGCTTCTGATTTCCACTTCTGTATTTACTTTTTTCCCTTTTACTATCTCTTTCCTTCTATGCAATTTCTCATTTAATTCTGCCTTATCCAGAAATAATGGTGTCTTTAAGTAACATATGAATCTGACAAAATCAACATATGATAAAATGCATTGCCTTGAACTTTTTCCTCAAAGGCAATATAAGATTGAAATTATGAGCAGGTTGACTGCAGGAGAGTCTTTCAACAGTGTACATCAAAATATCTCGTCTCTTTAAGGAAAGATTACTGCTTAGCATCAGAGGTTATGGGTGGGGGATTGTTGGGTAGAGTCTGCATTTGTGTGTTCCTTATGATGGTGATTCTTTAACCCAAACAGAAGTTTATAATGGTCTGTCCTACTATTTCTTTCCATTAATTTTGCCAGATTGCTATTTGGGAAATACTTTCTGCTACATAAGACTGTGTCTTTCATTCAGTTCCTGGTCATGAACTTCAGGGTAGCACTTTGACAGAATCATAGAAGGCTTTGGGTTGTTAGGAAACCTAAAGATCATCTTGTTCCAGCATTCCAGCCATGGTCAGGGACATCTTCCATTATCCCAGGTTTCTCAGAGTCCCATCCAAGCTGGCCTAGAACACTTCCAGGGATGGAGCAGCCACAGCTTCTTTGGGCACCTTGTGCCAGGGCCTCACCACCCTCACAGGGAAGAGTTTCTGTCTAATATCCAATCTAAACATACTTTCTTTCAGTTTAAAGGCATTCCCACTTTTCTATGTGTACACAACACCCCAGCCACATGCAAGTGGCTTCTAAAGGTCATTATAATTAATTGGGTGAAGAGATCTCACTGATGTCCGTCAGGTACCATGAGGTAGAGGAAGGGACATCAGTGCAGCATATGGACATATCAGTGCACCAGAGGCCACTAAAATCCCTAGAAATGAAAGACAATGTTATTCACCTCACAATATAATGAAAATTAGTCTCATTGCTGGAAACAATGCAAGACACATTTAGTTGCCATAACGAAATCACTGGTCAGCTGGGAAAAGACATATTGCTAATTGCCTGTCTTTTTAGCAGAGTTTCCTACCAAGTAATTAGACTTGTCTTTCTATATTTACAGCTCTAGAAATTATTTTTGTAATTATTATTATTCATTATCTCTGTTCTTTTACTTTTCTTCAATTTTTCTTCTTTTTCTTCTTTCACAATCCCTAGTCTCATCCTAGCTAAGCCCTCTATACCTATTTATTCTGAAAATACTTCCAAGACAATGATTTGTCTGATAAGAAAGCCTCTTAGCGAGATGTGTATTCATTTTGGGAGGATTTTGTTATGGAATTAGACTTCTCCAGAGTTTACAAATTTAGTGTATCAAGTACAAATGGGGAATATTTCCTGAGATAAGTGAATATCAAAAACCTTTTCTCTCACCAATGGTCCTATCTATTTTACTTGCTGATGGATTGCACCCCTCCAAATTATCATCGCCCATTCATTTTCAGCTGTCAAGAACTATCACACTGCCTTGTCTTTTTGGCTGCAGGTGACAACAAAACATTTCCCTGGTCTAATGGGAGAGGAAAACAGAAGTACACAATCAGAAGATAAAACAAAATAAAAGGAGCTTAAAAGAAATACTTATGTATCCTGTTATACCTTGAAAGCATCCATGCTGCCAAGGCATCCATATGCCTTGTTTCTATTAAAATCAGTCAATATGAAACATGATTTTTACTGTTTCTTTCCCTTCCTGTACCACAGCTATTTGTCCCAGTGATGGAATGTTACTGTGTTATGAATTCCATTACATTCTACATTTGTTAGCAGATATTTTTGCTGAAGTCTACTATGTAATTGACAGCATTCTCTATGGCGTGAATACCAATGAGATATGAAGAATTCCTTTTGTTTTAATTTCTAGTGGGTTGGGGAGATATGATGTATTGCAGAACTTCATTGTACTTGATCTCAGTACAAATGAACAAGCAAGTCTCTTAGCAGAATCATCTTTCAACACTAAGAATGATTTTTTTTTGAGCAATATCAGCTGCCATTTCATTCTAACACAATCAAGTTGTGGTTTTCTCTTCATCTTTTCATTGTTAAGACAGAAAGAGATTTTAAGCTTTCTTTGTTGTATGGTTCTAGTGGAGTTAAACAATAAAGGCCATTTTTTTTCTTTCTGGCATAGAAACGGAGAGATAATATCAGCAAAAATCCACAACAAAAGTATCTTTTTCAGTTCTGCTTAAAATGGTTTTTTTCCTTTTTTTAAACTCTCTTGTGTTTCAGACATGAAAAAAACTACTGCTAAATAGGTGATGAAGTATATTAAAGTATTGTTCCTGTTTCTCTTGGACTCTGCTGTTCTAAATATATGATTCCCTGCCATAATTCTTTATCTGAGCTTTTCTTAAACAATGCTAGATGGCGAGTGACAATCCATCACTCAAGTCTAAAATGACTTAGCAAAAAATCTTTTAACCATAAAGGCAATCTTTCCAGACAGCTGCTTCTCAAGAAATGTTAAACAGCTTTAATTGTAAAGATATACTGCTGGAAACAGACTTGGTTTACAGAAATGAAATCACAGGTTTTACACACTTTTGTTTAAACGTTTCTCCATTACATCAGTCTTAAGACATTTTAGATCTATTGGTTTATGAAGGTGAAGAGAATTTCAAAGGGATAAATTATAGGGAGTGACATCAGTTACAATCAGTTCCATTCAAAATTATGTAAAGAATCGGTCTGTCAGAAACTTATTTCCAGAGGGACCCATCTTGGCTTCTAAAACAAAATAAAAAGAGCAAGTACTTTCCATTGGTTTGTGACAAAGGTATTGGCAAATTAGATATGTTGGAGAAGAGACCACAAGACAAATATATTCTGCTTTAGAATTTCTCCTTACATTCTCACAGTGCCTTTCGTATTTAGTCTCTATGCTAACACCTAGTAATGACTAAATAATGATGAGGATTCACATGCAGGCAGGCCAGGGCTTTTTGTTGGTTAGATGGTTCTGAAGGAATTGAATTAAATAATCGCAAGCACATGGCAACAGAGGTTATATGGAACAATATAAAAACAAAAAAAAAGGAGAACAGGATTCTTGATGTTTCTTTGGTCTGTTATTCTGCTTTCCTGTAACTCCAGCACAATGATATTCACTTAGGTGGATATGGTAGACCAAGTTTTAATTCAATGAAAATCTAAAGCCTGCAGAGATCACAGCTGGAACTTATTCTCAATTACACTTATACAAAAGAAGACTGTAATTTTTTCATATCAGCAGTTTCCAACCTTTATCACTTTTTAGTCCGTTTTCTATTTACATTTGTATTGTAAATATATGTTTACTTTTCTTTCTTGAATCTCTGAGGTGTACATTCCCCAAAAGACCAAGAATAAAAGGCTCGTATCAACTGAGCTACACCATAGTTAATGTAGGAAGAAGCTTTCCTGGTGGAAGAAGGAAATGTTGTAGAATGAAAAGAAAACTTGTATATCAATACAAATGTAAATATTTCTGCATTATTTTCTATTAAGAAGGAAAATTGCCAGAGTTTATGAGTATGATTTATGGATAAATAATTGAAACAAGGACAGAAGATGATCTCACTCTGTATCGAGAATTTGGCAACAGACTTTGGCTTGTGGTACTTTATTCTCCTATCTATGTGTTACATTTTCAGACAGGCATTTTCTTACTTCCTCCCATGCTGTTTCTTATGTTACTTATAAAGACAGACAAGACTATATAATTTTTCCCTTTTCAAATTCTCTCTTAAAACTCTGACTTCCATGCTAATCAAAACATGTAATTCTTGAACTTTCATTTTGTCTTTTGTTTTTTCTTTCAGCCTGTACATTCTTTGTATTTTTTATATGCCTGTCTTTCATCTGTGTGTTTTAAAGCATCTAGGACACTGATATTCCATCTCTGTTACATTTGGAGTGAGAGCAGAAGAAAAGAAAAATGGAAAAGGCATAAACAAAATCGATAAAAGCATTTAAAAGATTTTGCACATTTTGAGCAGGCAGAAAAATGCAGTTTGACAAGTGTTTCTGTTTCATACTACTTTCGTATTTTGTGATACTGTGCTGCAGTTTGGGTACACAGACGTGCATTATTGGGTCAGAAAAACAGGAGTAAAAATTTGATCAGCAAAACAGGAGTAAAAATTCCAGCACCTTTTTAAAGATGACACTGCTAAAAATAAAGGACTATTATTCTCTGTTCTAATACTCTGTTCTTCAGCTCGCTAAGGAACTGTCAAAGCACCAAAGCATGGAAATTTTGAATCAAGGGTTGTGAGCTTCAAAATTAATATAGAATTTTAAAAAATGTTCAGATGGGGTTTTTTCCCACCTCATCCCAGCATTATCTACTGAAGGAATGCTGTTCTGTTTTCATGAGCATGAGCCCCAACCTACATCACACTGAGCATCACATCTAATGAAGAAAATTCTGTATTTCTAGTCAAAGTTTGTACCAAGACCTCTGCAGAAAAAGGTTCATCTTTTCGCCAGCAAGCCTGTTTCTCCATCAGAAATGCTACACAAGTAATTTATATCACTGAATCAAGAATGATAAACATTGATGCTAGCCCAATAAATCCTGTATTACTTTCTTAAGGTTGACTGATAGTGTATTATTAACAGCTTTATTACCAGGGCAAAGTTCCATAGGAACAGCAGTGAACTGTCAAAGATACTCATAGAGAAAGAACAACAAGCTTACATTTATAAAGCACTTTTCATCCCAAAGGAGGCCAGAGTACTTTCCAAAGTTGATACAAAAGAAACATAACAACATCTGTTACTGACTAGAACTGATTCTGAGAGTAGGACAAAAAATGTCGTAAGGATGTGAAGTGTGCTCCAGAACCTTTACTGGCTGCAAATGAATTGGAAATATTTTTTAATGAAGAAAAGTTAGAGAAAACTCTTCAGCGGTGAAAGAACACATGATAGTCTTGGTTGGGTATTAATCCAAATGACTGCCACCTCATAGTCACATCATTTGCCTAAATGCTACAGGTTTTTTTTAAAGTTAGAATTTTCAGAAGAATCTACAAATATGAATGGTGCAGTCACAGATACTGAAATGCAAGAAACATCCAGGAAAAACTCAAACCACTTGAGGTCTAGTAGAAAAAAAAAAGAAAAAGGAGCATAGCTAACTATATATTTAGACAGGCCATAGGTACACAGCTGCATCAGTGCTCCAAGGATATATGAACATTTCTCTACTGCTTTTAAAATTCTAGATATACATTTAGCACCCCTTTTCACATGTGTGCTGCTTTCAATCCAAGGATCTTGGAGCACTTTGCAGACATTAGCTAATAATCTCACAACCCAGGGTAGGTAAGGGATATTCCTGAGTGAAATATTTACCTACTGACCTAGTGGGAATTCTGGTGTTTCTAACAGAATGCTGTCACCTCTAGCAGGCAGGTGAAAGCATAGAAAGAGAAACATGGAAACAAAAACCAGCCCTGCTTCACGCCTTCTTGTTGAACTAGGATCATACCAGCTGAGGTCACAAGTGGAAAAAGCATTTGAATGCCAAGCACATAAAAGTCCCACAAAGGCAAACATCATAATTAGCAATGGATGGGAAAACCACCATGAGGTGAAGGGGCCAGTTTGATCTTCAGAGTTATCATTCAAGAGTGTGACACTGAGATTACACAATGTCATGCAGGTAATGCAAATGTTAACAAATCACACATCTTGAAATTTCCTAAACTCCTGCTTTTGCAGCTTAAGATCAGACATGGATTTGATACTTGTAATGTTTTTCTTTGTTAGATTCCCTAATGAATATAACAGTCTTTACTTTAGCAGGAAATCTGGACCGACCATTTGAGGCCTGTTTTCTTTATATCTTGTGGCTTACAGGTTTGCCTTTGGACACCTAATAAATCATTCACTAACATCTCAAAATTTGACAAGTCGTCCTCTAACTCACTGCTAAAGCAAGGACCAAAAAATAAGTAAGAAAATTGCACTCTTTTTTTCTGGTACAAAATATCTGCTTGGTGGATTTAGGGCTCTTTTTCATCAGGTGTTCTTCAATCTTGGGTTCAAATTTTACCATTACTTGTACTGCAAGTGGCATTACAATTAAAAATTCCAGAATCTTCTTTCTGTGTGCCATGGGGCTGTCACAGATTTCACCCTATACCCCCTGCAAGTCAGCGAATTGTAGGCAGATTTTTGCACAGGAGGAAAAATTCTAAGCATTGTCAAACTTTGTTATAACTAATTAGTGAAAACACACCTTGCTTTTGTTTAGTTGAAAGGCAAGACAAAGATAGTTTCTGATCATAGCCAAACACAAACTCTATGAGGCATTTATTCCCTATGGATTACATGGGGGAACATTAGACCTGATGTGTTAGATTTCTTTAAGACATCTAACACCTCAAGCTATGATGTTCTCTCAGCTTGTGTGAGTAAGCAAAGTGGAGGATCTAGCCCCAAGCCTGTTAATAATATTTATTTATTTCATGGCTGTGTAAATACGTCATGATCTCACTGAAGACAATGCAATAATTCTCTCTATTGGTGTAACGAAAGCAGAGTGTGACCCAAAAAGCGTGCATGTTTTTAAAAAGCTTTGGAAATTTAACTCATAAATAAATTACAGCAAACCAAACTGGCATTTTCTTTCTTAGTAAAATATTCATGTTTGGCTTTCATGGAATTCTTCCAAGACTAAGGTAAGAGAGGCTGCTCAGCTGATTTCCCTTCTCAATAATACATTCTGAGCGCCCTACACTCTCCATCCTCAAGGGAGAAGAGTTGCTTACATGGTATATTTACTGGAATCAGGATTGTCTTCTGAAGGATTGGCAACTATAAAAAACACACTGAATTTCCTTTTCCTATTCTATGGTTTCATCTGATCACATTGAAGACAATACTGAAGACTGAATAATTTTCCTTTAAAACTATCATTAAACTGAAAATATTAATATATATATTATGTATGCATTAATGAAGATGTATGTTAAAAAGCAAGAGAGTAAATAGATTTCTGTCAGAAGGAAAGTGTTTGTGTGCTTGTGTGTATGAAGGCTTTGTGTCTAAGAATGTTAAGTTTAATTTGTTTTACTAATTTTAACTTATTCCTTTAGATTTTATATTAGCTGGCATTTCTTTCTTACCAAAATAACCAAACAAAAAAACTATTTTATACTTTTTAACCAAGGGAATTATATGGGAAATTCTGTCTCACTGAGGTGTTCTTTTTTGACCGAACTCTGTGAGGAACAGTCATTGAGGGACTGTGCAGATCCATGCTAGTGAAATAGGGAATTTACTGGAATTTTCACTGATAAAATCATTATACAGAAGTGCCTATGACAGTGATCTGTCATTACCAATCAATCACACAAAAAAAACACACCCCAAGGAATAAACATTTATCCTGTGATCAAAGGGACATGAAGATTTAGAAACAAATGAGAGGCAAGCAGTGTAACAGAGGTAGAATTTACCACCATTAACGACATGAAAATCACCTGACTGCCCTTGGTTTCATTAAATGCAATTTCAATAGATTCCAAAAGAGTGGGTGTAGATTCCAAAAAAAGGATGGAGGACACAGGATTATGGGGTGTCAGAGAGCTGGATGCTAAAAGAACTAGAAGGCAGCAACTCTTCAGTAATATGTATTAACTACAGCCAGTAGATGTCTAGTTTTGTTCCTATATCCACAACATCTGGAATTTCATTTCTTGAGGAATGTGAAAGGGGACACAAGAAAACTTGTATGTGAGTGAAAACTCACCTGCAGAGATCATTGCCGGGTTTGTGTCACCAGTTCCTCTGGTTTGAATCTCTGCCTTTGCAGCAGACGGAGATTTCATCCCTTTGCTCAGAGCAGTTAAACAGGCTACAGAAATGTTACACCTGCCTGACAAGTGCATCGTGATGTGCTTAGTTCCTCCCACGAGATGGAGCAGCGGAGCTTCCTCTTTTGGCACTGCACCTCCAGCCTAGGAAAATCCCCTTTCCTGCAGGTGCAGGGGTTGAGAGTCACCTTGCATAGGTAGTCCTCTGTGACATGTATCTCACACCCAATCAACCGAACTAAAATTGCACACTTTGAATGCCTCCAAACTGACGAATCTTTTATATAGGCTAATAAATTTGGACAGGTGCTAAGAATGATACAATCTACCAGCAGACTTGTTCTTATGAACAGAAAAGCCCCCGTGACTCTGGACACAAAATGAGCATGGAATGCTCTTAAGGAATTGGAAGTGATGAAATCAGCAAGGTTGTTGCCAGAGGAAGGAAGGGAAATGAGACACAAGACAGACTGATTCCTTCTCTACCTCATAGCTTCCAAGCTAGTATTTTGATAAACTTTGATTAAGCTCCGGTTCAGGCCTGATAAACCATCTCTGAACTAGACAAAGATCAGACCTCAGACCAGCTGTTGGGAAGCAGAGGAATGTTAGAGGCATAGGGAACATAAAACCCCTTAAGCATCTTACAATCCTTATCTCTGGTGGCCAGGAGCTCTCTCGTGTTCCTGGTACCCTGCCTCGCTCGGGAAAAATATGTACTGATGTATCAGTAGCTGCATACCAATGGCATGAAGAGACCTATCAAAGTGTCTCAACAAATTCAGCTCTTTCCGAGTTAAAGATGAGGAAAGAGATTCCATCTAAACCTGTTTTCCCCAGAGCCAGCTACAAATTCCACATGATATTCATCTGTTGGATGTCTGAGTGTTTTGTGCCAACATTTGTTTTCAGCATCTATGCTGATGTTATTTGCAGAAGTGGACCTCAATCAAGTTACAACTTCAATCAGGAAAGCAAAGGAAAAAAGAACAAATAGGAAGGACAGGCTTACAGAAAAGAGGAAAGTATAAGTTAAAACAATCACCTGTTTTAATTAAAGGTTGTATTTAAAAAAGGGTAGTTTGATCTATATTTTCGGGAGACATTTCATATATTATGCCTCCTTGTTAGAGTTTTTCTTTTCATACACATACCAAAGTAAAAAAAATTTCTCACATCTTAAATTTTTTCCCTTATTTCTCATCTCTTAAAATTTTTGTTTGGTTTGACAATTTTGGTAAAAAAAAATAATACAATAAAATCACCCAAAACAACTGATAGTATGACAGGAGGAGGGTGAATTGCCACCAAGTCTCACCTCTGTCAAGAACCAGCTGATGAGTGACATAAATGTATTCTGTTTAAGGTTTTGTATCAACTGTGTTGGTTAAGATACACAGATACAGACAGGAAGTCCATTGCAAGGAATATTCCATGTGAAAATATGACAATAATCCCCAAAGAAGGAAGCTAAGTAAAAGGAGTTTTGTTCCTTGCTAAAGGTATTGATAAGGATATCAAGATTGATCCAACAAAAAGAGACCATCAACTGTTTAACACCAAAATAATGAATTAATTTTTTATTTTTATTTTGTTTTACTAAGAAACCTGGGAAGCGGCTCTCATGATTAATGAGGAAATTGAGAGTTTTTATAGAAGAAATTATATATCCTAGAATACCTCAAAGGAGAGAGTGTGTAATATTCTGCAGAGGTGCTCCTCTGAGAAGAGAACTCTCCAGTGAAGTCACTTAAACAGAGAAATTATCACCAAAAGTTGAGTTAGGCATATGATGTGTATTAGGAATGAGACATTGGTAACTCCTAGTTACAAAGGGGAGCAAGTCAGCTCAGTAAGAGAAAGACAGAAAAACATTGTGATTTGAAATTTATATAAGATTAAAGTAATTTGAGCATACTTTCAGTCCCTTGCAGCTATCATTTCCAACTTTGCCTTTTTTGTAAGAGTATTATCTATTTTGGCTTTTGTGAGGAAATTATTCTAGTTTCACTTTCCTTTAATCTGGTTGAATTAAGTGTGAATTAAATGTCTGTATAAAAATTAAGCATTCATTCCTCATGCATAGATGTGAAAATCTCTGAATTTGGGCACTGAGGCTCTAGAAAGTATGCACCATCTTCCAGCTCATCCTTCAAATTATCTAAGGAGCAATGGACTGCATTCTCTTCCCATTCTCCTTTGCAGCTCCCTGGACCAGATGTGGATCTATGCCCACAAACTCAAGATAAAAGTATCTTAATGACTGATTGTGGTTAGGAAAAGTGTCTGGTGTGAAATGCGATTTCAGACTACACAGGTAATTTTTTGTTCCTCCCTCTTGCTTTTGGGAGGCCTTTTGTTTGGTTGGGTTTTTTAATCTGATTACTACCATGATATCCAGAGGGCACCTGGGACTGCATTGTGATTTAGAAAAGAAAGTATGCTGTGTTGGCATAAGACTTAAAAAAAAAAAAGTCTTTATTTGAAGCTTGTCCTGATTTGGAGTATTTTCACCTTCTATTAGGTATTATTTTGTAAAAGCACTGCAGTAACTGAGCAGTCCTTTTGCCTCACAGAAATTAGAGTCACTGTGCAGGAGTGTAATTTTAATGCATGTCCTGGGAGTGAAAGTCCACCACGAAAGCTACAGTTAATTTAGCAGAGCTCATACTATACACTCATTTCTTAGCCATGGGGACTTGACTTTAAACTGTCTGAAGGTCAAGCATACAGAGACTGCTACAGAATCCTTCAAAAACATGAGCCACATCACACATCTGCCACTCCTCGCTTAGAACAATTCAGCACAGTTAGAAGCCTCCCTCTAAAAAGAAGCTGAAGATAAAGTAAACATGGCAAATGAATTACCCTTCTCCCTCTGGAGAGGTCACGTTTGAGGTTCACTGCTGATGCAAGATGGTGAAGCTTGCACCAGTGCCCACCTGCCAGGGATTAAACAGAGAGCTACAGTCTCCAGTGCAATCAATGCCTAGTCTTTAATGGGCTCTAAATTCACCACCGGAAGCTCTGACAAGCCCATAATCCATTCATTAATGTGTGTTAATATGTGCCCTGTGGAGCTGTCCTAACTTAAAAACAAAAGGCAAGGCATTCACATGTGTTATTTGGAAAAAGATGGAACAGGGAACCCTTAGCGCCATGGAGAGATGAACGATTGCAAAAAGGGTTTTATTGCACGTCTCCCAGCAGGATGTTTAGAAAATAAAGATCCAACACATGCTGCAGCAATAAAGCAATTCCTCCTTGGCCAGATCCAGACAGTGCTATGCAATTGTTCCCTTGACTTATTTCAAATGAATAAACATGTTTTCTCGTGTGCATCAAGCAGGTGTGCACAGGTTCAAAGCTCTGATCCTCTCTATGTCTGGTTTGGGGAGAACCAAGACATGAAGGTCAACAGTCAAAAAGTGAAATGCTAAGACCCTACCCCTGTCTTTTTTCAGCCTTATGAGTCATGACAATTGACCCAGCTCTGTCCAAAGTTTGCAGGTGTCTCATTCAACAAAAATGTTGAAGACACCTAAAAACTCTTCCCCAATATGTGTGGTCCCTATTTATTGCTGGCAGCTTAGACCACGGATCAGAGACACAGCTGAATGCTAATTAAAAGCATCAAAAGTTTGGTGACCTTAAAAGAACCAGCACAGGTGTAGACATACAGGCAAATATTGAGTAAAATGACAGCCAAACACCAGGAACGAGCTCAAATCCATCTCAGCTGTCTCTAGAGTTGAGAAATTTATACATTTGTTATTATGCTCTAATGTTGTTATGGTTTGATTATTGTTTAATTAAACTCAACATTTACTGCATGAAAAAGTAAAAAATTAGCATATACTTTTAAATAATTAGTTTTAATTAAATGATAAACAATTTGCATAGACATAAACACTCTTGCTCCCTGTCCTTATAATGGGGACAGCTTTCCTTACATTATTTAAAGAAAGCCTGGCGAGCTTGTTAAAATTAGTTTCACCACAGATTATAAAGGAGGAAGTTCAACAGGGACTTCTATTGAGCAATAACGAATTTTACAACATTTGGATAATTTATATCATCTTCTGCCAATATTGAATACCATCTTCCAAAAGAAAACATCACTTGTCATTGCATTTTCTCTACACTTTAATAAAGTTAGTCAGCAAACAATATTGAGAGAAATAAATTAAGAGGTCCTTGGAAACCTTATGAAATTCTTTTTATGGAAAACAAAATGAAAGGAATGGTGCCAACTGAAAATGTCATTACCCTTTTAGCTTCTTATCTTATAACCAAACTTTAATTTATTCCAGGCTTTAGCCTCCTACTTTGTAGAGATTAAACTTGGCCACTGTCTACAACATTTCATGGAATAAACACTTCTGAAAGCCTAAAAAGTCTTGTTGATAGTGACCCACAATATTTAGACTCTGTTTAGCTCAAAGCCCACAATGGTTTCATACCTATTTTCTCCATGACTGGTCTGGTTGCAACAATTTCTCAGGACGAAAAATATCATCAAAATGACAGAAAATGTTGACTGTGATTCTGAAGATGTAAATTAGAAATGACTGCGTAAAACATTTCCAGGAGATGATTCAGGGAATAATGAATGGAATCTTATTCTGCCTCTATCTCAACACTGATTATAAAGGGAACCTAGAATAATTAATATCCTACGCTAAATTTTCAGATATACTCCTGGCTTTATGCAGAATGCCTTTTGGAGGAGACACCTTGGAGGTGCTCCTGCAATGACAGAGTGGAATCTGCTATATTTTCACTGTTTTCACCTGAATGCTTGGTACTAATGAGCAATAAATACATTGTTTATTTTTTATACCTAGAGCAAATAGAAGATTACTGCAGTACAGCATTTTATATTGTAGCCCCCAATTAAACCTTGACAAGTTCAATACTTGCGTTTTTTCCCCTCTTTTTGATGCCTCTGTATCAAATTAAGTGGAAGGAGTAGCTGTGATGTAGACATCTTTCCAGCACCTACTGTGGTGAAGACAGATGCAACGAGACCATTCATATTCTTCACAATTTTGTGCTTTTTGACTTTCTCTCTGTACTCTGGAGGACCAGCAGACCCACTGGCTTGTTCTGCAATTCTTCTGATCTGTCAGGATAATATAAAAGATTTCTTTGTCTTCAGTTTTTTTCTTAACCTTCTTTTATGTCTTATCTTTCAAACCTTAAGTTCCTTTATGTTAGTGGTATTTGTCCTGTCTTTTTGGGATTTAAACTGGGATTTGTAACATCTCATTCCTGCACACATAATTTATCTATTTTATCCCTTTATGTTTCCTTTCAATGCACTGAAATGTATTTGTTTTTAGAAATATAAGGATCCCATATTCTCTGAGCAAATTCCGTGATGATTCTTTGCATTTTAATTTCCTGAATTTCCTCTTAAATTACTATTTACAAATATCCTCTTTTTGAATGTTGTTATCCTAAACCTGATTCATCATTTCATGCCACTACAGCATAAATCAAATGTTCATTATTTTTAACAAACTAAACCCGTTTACAGTATATATTAGACAAAACTCTGCATCTTGTGCCAAATTTAAGTCCAGGTTAGTTTTCTCCTTACATTAAGA
The DNA here is from genome assembly GCA_013397955.1 of Grantiella picta. Classification (NCBI taxonomy): domain Eukaryota; kingdom Metazoa; phylum Chordata; class Aves; order Passeriformes; family Meliphagidae; genus Grantiella; species Grantiella picta. The sequence continues at coordinate 1,503,733 of VZRM01000657.1, forward strand.
ATCCAATGACCAATCAAAACCATAGTCCATCATTCTACTCATGTTCTGTTCTTATTTTGTAATTAATTAAAACATGTCTCATGCCCACGAGGGATAAATTTGGAATATAAAGAAGACTCAATTTCAGAAAAATTAATATGTGTAAAAATTAAGTATAACAATCTAAGCTTTACCTCTCTTGCTACCAAAAAGTACAAGACGAGAGATAACGTCCAGGTCAGGTATGGTCCAAGTTATTTAGGACTTTGATGACCAAGTGAATACCTGAAGGGAAATCTTTTTAGGAGCACCCAGGTGATGTGTTACAGATGGATAGTGCAGATGCTCTATTGTTTCTGCAGTCCTGACTCACTGAAACAAATGCCTGAAACTGAAAACAACCTGCAGCTTCATTTTTTCAAAATACAGAGATGTTTGTGAGTCTATTACAAGTTTAAGGTGAAAACTTCAATAATAAATCAAGCGTTAACATATTTGAGGAATCCACTCAGTGATTTAAAACACCTTTCCTCCATTCTTAAAAGTAACATATACACCTGAGCCCCCTTGTGCAGCTGTAGCATCTGTACCACCCCTGCTGGGGGAACCATGTGATGCACAGTGACAGAATATAAGTAATGGCATTTAATTACTCTACACTCTCTGTGTACATCTGCATAAAATGTTCACAAAAACCCTGCCAACTTAACTCAGTAACTACTTTCCTCTGTCTGCAATGTATAGAAATATTAAAAGTCTAACGACAGATCCATAATTATTAAGGTTTACTGGAAAAATTTTTGTTTCAATTTACAAGGTATGGTTTTAGTTAAAACAAGTCTATTTAGTTCTGCCCAAGTATTTCTCACCAAAATTACTCTGTAATGACAATACTTCTCAGAATAAACTGTCTCGAAAATAAGGCTGTCCTTCAGTGGTTTGGGAGGATATATTTGGTGCTATAAATATTTATATATAAACATGATTTATTTCCTTGACATTCTTTGAAGTTGTTTGCCTTCTCTGAGTATCAATGCATCAAGGGAAGAAAGTGACTAAATGTCATTTTAGAAAGCTAACTGTAAAAGGATGACCCTTATTAATACTAACCATAGAATTATTTTAATCTCCTCCAAACACCATGCCATAAAAAGTCAATCAAATAAAAAAACTGAGCCAGCTCTTAGACATGAAAAGCATTGTATTTTCTTTTGAGGCATAGTTTCCAGAAAGGCTACATTTACAATGGAAAATGGCACAATAATAGAGACTTTTATAAAAATACAAACAAATAATTATGATAACAATGATAAAAGAATGCCTTTCTCCTCACAGGGGAGATATATGCTAAACTGCATAGATTACTTATCTATCAGCAAGAAATACCTCTTTCCTGGAGGAATTAATAGATTCAAGAATTCTGGGTGAAGGAATGGGATATTTCACAGAAATCTGAGTAATTATTTTTGTGAGGCACATCAACTATTTAAAATTATTCAATTTGTTTGTGCTGCAGTCTGAACTCTGTCATTAATCCAGCAGGTGAACAGAGAAGGAAAATTCCTTTGGTGCCCCACATTTATTTTCCATTTCCGTTCTAGTGAATTCACCTTAACAATTTAGAGGAAAGCTGGTCTCACAGCTCAGATAATTTTCCAATATTCCTACCTCTGATGTCAATTAGTGCTAATTGTGAAAGGTATTTTTAATGTTATAGACATCTGTCCATTAAGAAATAGAATAAGACCACCAAAACACTGTACTGCTTAGTGTACACATGGGAACAATTTTCAGTCACTAATGATTGAACTGGAGCGCTGGTGAAGGTGACAAGCTACATTTTCAAGCCACTACTTGAAATTGTTTATTTCTCTATCTATATGAATAGTTATGAACAGTTCATCAGACTGCATAAATTTGAAAATTTCAAAGTGAAAATGTGTTAAACTATTTACCTTGAGTATCTGAATAGTATACTCGAGTATCTCTTTCACATAAATTCTATTTTAAAGAAGAGGAACCAAAATATGGGGTTGTACTACGTTGCAATATAGATGTATTTAGTATTCTATTACTACAAGCTGTGGGGCATTAGCTGTTATCTCCTGCTGTGACTCATCACTGATAACTGTTAATGAGCTATCAAGAACCAGTCCCATGACTCATGGAATTATCTCATCCTATTGTGAGATGCTCCACCCAGGAGGGAGGAGCCAAGCATTCCCACCTGGATATAACCTGGGCTTTGAAATGCCCATGTCACCCCTGTCTGCTGGATTCCCAAAGGACAAGAGCTACCACTGGACCTTCAGGTAAAGACCAGACCCTTCACAGGATCACCACTTCAACCAAACTACTTCACTTGTACTGCTACCACCACCCTGACTAACAGGGTGTCAGGTTGTATCTGACTCTGTCAGTGTTTTTCCTTGTATTATTGCACTTATTTTTAATTTTCCTATTTTGCGATCTCCCACTTATTTGTTTTCAAATACGGGGTAAATAAACCATTTCCTTGAAGGCTGTGGGACAGTCATTGATACTATTTTTTAAATCAATTACCAATCTCCAAAGCATCTATCTTTGCCTGTAGGATTGTTTTCCCAGTTTAGAGAAACTAATTAAAACTGTTTAAAAATGCATGAGGGTATTTTTCAACCAAGATAAGAATAGTATCCAAGAATGTTTCACTGTCAATGACAAAGGTTTGATAGAGAAAAGGAATATGCTTAACTCCCTATTCTATATGGTTGAACACTGGTATCACAAAAAACGAATCTAAAATTTGTAGATATAGAAAATTTGAGCAATGTAAGAAAAATATCACAGTCAGAATTAAATGTTTCTGTGATTTCAGTCAAATTGTTTTATTTCATGGGAGTTTAAGAATTTTTGTTCCAATTCACGATCTGTTTGTTTTTCCAGAACTGAAAATTTAGGGTGAAATCCTAGCAGCTCACCTAGTAAGGTAAAGGGACTCTTTTGTCAATGAAAATACATTAAAATAATTATTATAAAAAGAAAGAACAGCACATGTGAGTCAACATGTTTAACTCAATATCCAATTTTACTAAAATTATTGGAAATGAAGTGTAGAAACAAGTTTAAAAACTAGATGGAGCCTCAGTGAGTTATTTCAGCCACCATCATATTCTCCTCACTGATTTTCTCTGCTGTGCATCACCAGTCCTGTTGAATTTGGAGTGGCAGAAAGAAACCAAAAGGAGTTGAGCTCCAAAGCAGGAAGCCACACTCCACCATCACTACCAGCTTCATGTGAGTTAAAGTTAAACACTCTTTCCTCCTCCCACCCCACTATTTTCCCTTTGAGATAAGACTGTGAAGAGTGGAATCAGGGCAGGAAGGAGAATAAATGTAGTGGCTCCCAATTCAATATGCTACAGTTGGTGTGACCAGGTGGACCTATCTCCAAAATCCTATCTTGAGATGATTTGCGATGATTGAGACAAAACAGTAAAATTGTGATGATCCTGCTTGTCCTCCCCACAAATTCTGCTGTGATCTGAATCACAGAATCATAGAATAGCCTGATTTGGAAGGGACTCACAAGAACTGTGGTGTCCAACTCCAAAAGTGAATGCAGCTGTATCTTGTAGAAGTAGTGGCAGGATTTAAAAAAAAAAAACAAAACAGTAAATTAATTTTGGGAATATCTTCTGACAAAATGTGAAACTTCAGAATTCTTTTCACCACTACAGAGTTTTAATTTTGTTGAGGTAACAAAATCTAAGACAAGAGGCAATCCTCATAAAATCTATTAACTGAGAGACCAAAAGAGGAATCTAAATTCAGTGAGATGGATTGTGTCCTGGAGACACTGCTTTCCAGACTAAGAATCGAATTAAGTATCTTAGACAACATTTTGCCTGCAAAGACCTAATGTGAAAAATCCTGCATTAGGTGATATGTTCAAGGGTACATAGGAAGTTTTTAATAGAACTGGGAATATTATTCGGATTTTTGAGTCAAAAACCAAATTATAAAATTGGCCTGACCTCTGCCTGCTGCTTTCATTCCATCAGTATCCACAGCTGATGAACTGTACATTCCCACATGATTCAGTGAGCAATAGATTCCTAAAGAACAATGAAACCAATAACACTGCAATAGCTGGATTCTGCTAAATCAGCAAAAATATTTGATTGAAGAATTTAGATAAAAAAGTTTCCTAAATCTTGAGGATCAACCATGACCAGCTGGGAGAAAGGACTTGATTGCCATTTAAAACTTATAATACACCTTTATATTAAGGCCCTATAAGAACAGAACATTCTGTCTTTAATACAGCAGCAGATAAGATTACCTCAACAGGATTACAGGTATATTATGAGATTTATGTGTTACTCATTGCTGGATTATGTTTCAGAGAGCTTGAAGCATAAAAACAAGAAAGACAATTTCTTGAAGGCCAGCATTTAATTATAGACTTATCCAATAATCCATTATTGAACTGGCTCGTCAGATAGGCTCTCTCCAAAGGATTATACCTAACTGTGCAATTTTTCATTGGATTTTGTTTTAAAGGCTGACCGAAGGTTTTGGAAATGAAAGCAGGAGACTGTCAACAAAATGCTCAGATGTTACCTTCAAAGTCTTTAGTAGGACATAAATCTCTGTCAGTTGATCTGCAGATTATCCTTTGTGATATTCTTTATTTGCAGAGGGTTCCAGCAAGAAATTCCAGCATTTTAACAGAATCTTGAAAAGAAATTTTAACAACCCTATCTAAATCTCTCCAGGAAAGCCTTAAATATTTATTTTATCACTTTTAGGTAGCTCAATATCTGTAACTCATGTCGCCTTGAAAATAGAGGGAAACAATACAGAAATTAGATTATTGTTATAACCTACCAGACATGAAATGACAGCAGACCTAAGAAAATTGACCACAGTATTGCATAGGTTATCTTACTGTTAATAAATGGGAAAAAATGAGAATAATAAACACATAGTACATAGTGTCAAACAACCTTCCCACAGCTCTATTTAACTTATCCTTAAAGCCAGGGTTCCCAATGTGAATATGCCACCTTCAATGTGTTTGAATGACTGAATTGGAAATTTTATCAAAACCCAATGGTGCTTCCTACCATGACAGATAAAATTACAGTTTGCCAAGGGGATGATAAGATTCTTTCTCTTCTGTAAGAAACTCTGCTTTTAACCTGAAGATGTTTGCCATTGGTGCAACAGGATGACTACATGTGAATAGGTTGATAGCATCAGCAGAAAACACTTCAGTCCTTCTGGGATCTTGAGTAATAACAGCAAGAGTTTCATGCCTTGAAACTTTTCATCATTAGGGAATGGTCTGTGTGCACTTGTACATTGTATGCACTTGTTTATTTAGCCAAAGTTTGCTTGTTTTTTCCTCTGTTCCTGAGAGGTCACATCTGTAAGAATAGATGAGATTACAGTTCTCTTACACTAGGGAATTTCATTTGGTTTATCTTGCTGGGACAAAAATAAAGCCTCCTCTTGAGCACAGTAAAGATCTATTATAATATTCAATGATAAAAAAATCATCCACATGTTGTTACTCATTTTTGCTTTTGGGAAGTTACGTTCTACTCTCTAAAATCGCCCTACAACATTCACAAGTGAAAGGATTACTCAGTCCCTAAACTTTTGCTCTCTACTATTGCAAAATCCCATTCTGAATGTTGCTTGCTGTTTATAGAAACCCTCTGCTGATAAAAAGTTTACCAAGAACTTCTAAATTATTAGGTCCTGACATGTAATGTAAGGGCACACATATTTTCAGTAGGGTTTGTATTCCAAAGACCTTAAACAACTTCACACTAATAATTTGAAGTTGCATTAAAATTAATGCTCAAGTCCTAATTTGCATTAATGTTGCCAAATTTGTTAAAAGTGCTCTGACAGCAGCTTGTTTTGAGGTATATCTGTTTCAAAAAATAGAATTTGGGTTGATAGTTTTCAAAACATTTCCTAGAGCACAAACCAAATAATATACTTATTTTGACCCAGACTTCAATAAAAAATTAATTGTGTTCAAATGCACCATTAAGTACAGCCTCCTTGCCATGCCTAATACTGAGATACCATTTTTTTTGCTTGTTTCAGCAAAACCGAAGACTTGGAGTGGTCCCTACTCTTTTTCCTGTACCTTTGTTTTGCCAAAGGCAACCCTGTCAACCATGGATGTGGAATGGTTACATGTGACAGGCTGAATGTCAGTGTCAAAGCATGGAGCCTGACCTGGACTTGCAAAGGGAGGCTCATTACAAGCACACTTGGACAGCCTTTCAATCTCCGGTATCACTTAGCTCCATTCGGAGTTCAAACCAGAATAAGCAAATATCCCTCTACACATCTCCCTTGAGTGGCTCTGCAGGGCTGAAGTGTTAAACTGTGCAGCTCTGTTTTGAGTTTGTTCAGTATTTGTTTAACCTATAATGCCAGAAACACTATAAATCCCTCATTCAATTTCGCGTGTCCCTTTTCATTTACTAAACCTTCTAAAGGTCAGTGCAGGCACACTCCTCCCTGAAAGGGTTGCCCTTTCTTACACTGCGCATCGAGGGTGGGAGATGGGATGGGATGTGGGAGCAGCAAAAGCCATCAGGAAATACAGAATGGAAGAATAGCCAAGACTAACACACCTGCTAAAATATGTGTTCCGGTTATTTTTTCAGTAACACACCCACTGAAAATACCAAAAACATGTTTGACATCGTCCTTTCGATCTAGGTGTTACAATAGCACTGCATCACAGGAAATGATAGTTAAGACAATTAAACAGGCAGGAAATTAGTTAAGCATGATATCTGAAAGATTATTATCTGCAATAATCTGGTTTCAGTAGGTGGATGGAGAAGTCAGGCTATAGTTTTCTGGGAAACTGTATTTACTTTGAGAGTAACAAAGCTTACTGTGGGAATCTCCATTTGGGAAGGATGGTTCTAAACTTTCTGAATCCACATCAGACACTAAATATCAGCTCTTCGTGGGAACAGGAATCCCACAGGGAGCTTCTGTGCTGATCTTTGTATCTCCGTAGAATATATATTGGGTGTAAATGTTAAATAATACTTGTGGTCCAAAATCCCTTAAGCAAAACTGGGCAATCTTTGCCACAGTTCTTCTGCAAGCTTTAGGTCCAAGGATCCTTGTAAAACCAACCAGAAAACATCACTTACTTTTTCTGATAGTTATTGGCTACAAAGTTTATCTCTACCAGAGCAGAATATAATAGCAATATCTACTGTAAGTGAAAAATTAACTAGGTTTTAGACTTTGAAACCCTTTTCTTAAGTATTTATTGGATCAGGAAAAACTTACTAAGAATCAAATCTTCCAGATACAAGATCTTCCCAGAACAAAATAAATTAACATTATTTACCAGTGGGAATTATAGAATCTTTTGTAAGTATGTTTTACATTAGAGTAACTAAGTGTAGAACCAGTCCCTTGGATTCTGGTATAAACAGTGCTTTAAAGTGTACACTACTAGGAAATTAGAAATCAACAGAAGGATTTACATAGAAGCTGCTTGTTCCTAGAACAGCTTTCAGAGACTGACAGGAGCCTCATACATGGCAATGGACGAATAGTAAAGTAGCATTTTGTTGCATTAAAAATTGCCTTGTCGTAGTATTTAGAGATTTGTTCCAAATTATTTTGCAATACATCTAGGAATTCTATTTTGGAAACAAAAGTAATCTTCAGATGAGATGAAGTATGCATGCTCATGTCCAAAACTAGATTTCTTGAACCCTTCTTTAGGACTATCTCTTTTTTCACAACATGTTGTTAATATAAAAGTGCTTGATATGCTAGATATTAGTGTCTTTGCTTCAAAATAATGGACTGCTTAGACATTTTGCTCTGTATACCTTTCCAATGACACATTTTTCATAAATCTGAATCTTCTCTGTCAAAGAAAAGGTTTCTCTCACCAGAATCAACTCAAGTGAAAGAGGAATTTAAAAAAAGATCGCAGAAATCCTTTGCTTGGTGGCGGTACTGTAGAAGAATAATAGAATAAAATATTTCAGTCCAAAAATTTTTCATAGACTGCTTTAGACCACAGTGCTTGCAAACTTCATGGTAACTCACTTATCTCTGCCATTTCATATCTGCTTTTTAAATAGAATGGGAGGAAGCTTGCTCTATCATGGGCTGGATCACAAGAAGCATGAGAAGAGGTCAAGGAAGGTGACTCTGCCCCCCTGCTCTGCTCTGGTGAGAACCACCTGGAGCTCTGTGTCCAGTTCTGGATTCCTCAGCACAGGAATGATGTTAAACTGTTGGAGTGAGTCCACAGGATGCCAACAAGTTGATCAGACAGCTGGAGCACCTCTGTTATGAGGAAAGGCTGAGAGAATTTGTATTGTTTAGCCTGGAGAATAGAAGATTCCAGGAAGACCTTATTACAAGAAAGGTGGGGACAGACATTTTAGCAGGGCTTGCTGTGATAGAACAAGGAGTGATGGTTTTAAACTAAAGAAGGGTCAATTCAGATAAGGTGAAGAAATATTTTTTTTACAATGAGCTGTTGAAACACTGGAACAGGTTGCCCAGAGAGGTGTAGATGCCTCATCTCCTGGAATGTTCGAAGTCAGGCTGCACTGGGATCTGAACAACCTGGTCTAGTGGAAGGTGGCCCTGATCATTGCAGGGGGCTTGGACTAGGTTAAAGTTCCCTTCCAACCCAGACTACTCTATGATTGATTCTATGAAGAATGGAAAACTTGAATTGGCTTTTATAAACTAAAAATGGGGAAAAGTCACTTTTCTGGATGATTTTAGAGTCCCTTTCACTATTTAATCACTAAGTTTTCATCAAAGATCAAGTTATCCTTAGTTCTTCTGTGATGTTAGACAAGTATCTTTTCACTTCTCAGTCTCAATTTCTCATATGCAAAAATGACAAAGTGATGGTTAATAGATTTGGTTTTTATATCTATTTAAATTTAGTTTGTGGAACAAACCACTTTTTTGTAAGCATGTTGAGTGAAAGGACTCCAACTTGAAAATGTTCCCATAAGAGAAATAAAAAATAGTAGCCTCCAAATGAATGATATTTTAAGATAAATTACTTTTTATTTAAGTATCAAATTATGTGGGTATTCAGCATCCTCTTTTGCCTAATATGGATTATCAAAGTACACAGAATGCAAAATAAAATTAAAATACAGGTCACATTAAAAATTAAATGTAAAAATCTAAAATGTGCTCCTTCAGTATTCAGGCAAATGTATTTTCATAAAAAAGCAGTACTGCAGTGCATAGGTGCATACAAATACATAATGCAGTTGTACAACAAAATAATAAAGCAACATAGAACTTTAGAGGAAAAAATAAATTTTATTCTGCAAACTAGCTCACAGACTTTATTTTCCTGATGTCTTATGCAACTGAATCCTACTTATACTCTTTCAGTACCATGTGTAGTTTTGGAACAGCACAGGGCAATTTTGAGACAGCTTTGACATCTGCTGGAGCCTAAAAAGTTTCCTGCTCATTCATCCCTGTTAAAGAATGATTCCTTGGACTTCTGAAGCGGAGCTAGTCCCTCAGCAAATTTCTTCTTTACCAACTTGTTTAAACATGCATCCTGAAAATCTGGCAAGAGTACATCACTTGTTAAAATGTCTGCACGAGTGATCACCAAATGAAGAGATTTGGTATGCATGTAAACAGCTATTAGGCTGCAAAGATTTCCCCAGACCTTGTTTTAGAAATTCCTTTGCTGTGATCAGAAGCTGAATTTACTTCCAGCAACTGGGGATGCCCTGTTGTTTTTCCATCCTAAACGAATTTTGACTCCCAGGAATCTGTTCAATGTACCTCTACCCAGACACAACCTCATGTGCCAGGGAATAAAGAGGCAAGGGTTAGAGATGTAGGAGGCCGGGAGTGTGAAATTTGAATGATTCCAAAATCATCTGATACAAAACTGTGTAATAAAAGTTAGGCAATGGAAAAAAAAGCTGATGAACAAAAATTACTAAAGCATAGGACTAACCTTGGAATCATTCTAGTAATTTCTATTTTGTCTGACTCTGGAAAGCCCCAAAGTCAAAATAAACCTTAAGCAAATCTAAGCAGACCCCCAAAATCCAGTCCACCTCTATAGGAGTGAGACACTTCCTTACTGCTGCTTTTTGTCAATATCGTGTCCAATGGCCCTGCTATGTGAGGCAAAATACTTTGGTGCAGCAATTGTAATTATAATTTTGGTCTAGGAAAAAGAGTCAGCAGCTGAAGGATGAGACCATTTCCATCCCCTCAAGAAAAAGAAAAAGAACAGAGCAGATTAAGGGAAACCTGGATACTGTTGACTGTATTGTCAAAAAATCCTGCTCTGAAGAAGTGGCTTTAACGTGGAAAACCTAAGGAGACTGCTACAGTGCAAATGAGCCCTCAGAGCTGCTTAAACTGAAGCTGGAGTTACTGCTTACTCTGGAAATATCCCTGGAACAGAAAGGGATGGTGAGGGCACAAAGCCATTGTAGTCTTTGCACTTCCAGACCTGGAAACTCTGTCTCGTTTCACATTACAGCTTAAAATCTCAGCCAGGCGTATTGGGGTGAGGAAATGTAGGGAGAGGAGAAACTAGAGGAGGGATTCATAGATGCAATTGGACAAGCAGTGACTGATGAGGTGGCTGAATCTAAAGGCTAAAGAGTATTTGATAATGCAGCTTTAAAGTTGAAAAACTTTGCAAGGTCTCTCGTCAACTCTTTTACCCTCCAAATAAATTAATAAATAGAACTTCTAAAAACTTCCCTAGGTAAGATTTCAGGCCAAAAATAACACATAAATGCTGTGTAGTGGGTTTGATTTTAATGCTCTCAATTAAAGTCATCATAAAAATACATTTACATATGTTCAGTAATTAATGCCATAAAGTATTCACACACAGACAATGGTGGGACTGTAATTATGTCTCTCCCAGCCTGTCTGTGTAACTATTTTTACCATATGACCTTTTCTCACATATTTTTTTCTCAGCAATCAAAAGTTTGGCTTTTAAGGGTTCCAATTACAACTTATTATGCCAGAATTTTCCAATAGTTGAAATAATTATCCATTACTCAGTTCTAATACTTTATTTTGTTGAGAGTGCTGTACACATAAATCAAATTATGTGAGCAGTTGCCCTCTGTGTCTATACTGGTTGATAAAGATGATTGACGTAGACCCTCATTTCAGTTTAATTCCCTATTTTTACCCCATGTTGCCCATAGTATTCGGTGGTTTACTTAAAATATCTTTTCTCAAAAATAGAATTCTCTCAGAAGACCAGATTAGAGAGGGCTATGTATAGGAAGAAGCACACAAAAATCTAACACAGAACTTCCTATGTGAAAAGCAGATTGAAAGTTTTTTTAATATTTGACATGCATATTTAGTACAGCCCACACTGGACTTAAAATATTAAACAAAAATGAACATACTGCTAAGAAAATATAAATTAATTATTGTGTTTCTATCACCTTGTATTGTTTTACGTTAATTATTTACTGTAAAATATCTTATTGCAATGTAGCATTCATCACTTCAGAGCTGTGGTCTTATAGATGGCCTTTAGGGACATATTTTCTACTAGTGTCTAATCCCATTCCTCATCACTGGAAGGAGCTGCTCCTGCATAGGTTCTTGTCAGCTGTAACAGACATGTGAAATTAAATCTCTTTTCTTTGACTAGAAGGTTTTATTACAATTCAGACTGGATTTAACTGAGATGGAAAGTAATCAAGCTACTGTAGTATATTCAAAACTGTGCCTAGCATGGAAGTATTAATATCCACTGTAGCACTGCAGAAACTCCTTTGCTTTATCCTTTAATTCATCCAATTCTTTTTTGGCTTGCGCTGGTGAGAGTTTTCCTGGCTCTTTATGGATCATTTAAGAGGAAATGTTGAATTCTACTGGAGTCTGGAGCCAGAGTATTTTGGCTCTCTGCTCTTGAGCTGCAGGAAGGGAGATTCATTGCCACAGCCCTAGCATGAGCCCATCTCCTTGGCGTCAAACACCTTCCGTGTGTTCCTGCAGGCTGTGCTGCATTTCCCCGAGCCTGGCGGTGCTCCTCTATTGTGGCAACACTGCTGAGATTAATTGATTTGAAAATACAGTCTGTCTACAAAAAGCAGAAGACCACGATTCCGAACACAAGCTCTGAACTGCCAACACGGTTTATTTCAAGCTTAGTAGGAGTGTTCTGTGCTTTATGGCAGCAGCAGAATTAAACATGAAGAGTTGACTACTGCACTGCATTCATGATTGCTACTGCAGTGCTGCTGTAGAAATGCATTATGAACACAGTAATAATAAAATTTTTCAAGGAATTTCACTAAAAGTCTGTGCTAAAGCATGTTTAGATCAATTTGGAACAGATAATGATTAATCAATGTTGTTGGACATATGACTGTGTTGTCCACCAGGAGTTTTTCAATACCTCCCAGAATAATCTTTTTCATTATTTACTGGGCACCCAGTGAGACTGACAGGGATCAGTTCTGGTCCTTCTTGAAGACTGGGACAATGTAAGCCAGCTTCCATTCAATGTAATTCACAATATTTCTTTCTACCTATTTTTCTTTTGTCATCTTTCCATGTACATTTGAGTTTCCCTGAGGCCTTAAACATCTGGCAAGATTCATAAAAGCTTTAACGAGTCAGAAATAAGTCAGAAGACATTTGCAACTTGTAAAAGCATCCTCTAGATTCAAATTGATGGCATCTTTGTAGTCAATCTGCTAACTGGCTTGTATTCAACAACTAGCTGACTTTTATTAGGAGAGAATTCCCCACTGTAGTTTTTGTTATCCCAGCAAAAACAGGAATGTGCCATTGAATTTCTAATATTAATTGTCTATCTCTATATATTACATAGAAAAATGCAACAATTTTTAAGCTGTCGTGTTGCATAGATAGAGAGCAGACTAAACCTTCAGCTGATCTAAAGTGGTGTAACTCTCCTGATTTCTATGAGGATCTTCCTTAAATACTGTGGAGAAAATTCACAGAAACTTCACTGATTTCAGTGGATTTAATCTGAATTCATGCCAGCTCCACAGAAAAGAATGTGTTACGGATTTTCTGTCTTTCTCTGGAAACTAAAATTAAGTTAAAAATTAATAATTTACAAATATTTGGAGACTATTTATAACCTCTGCAAAGTAAGTGGCATTTTTTTTGTCATTTTATGGCCATGGATGATGATAGGGCTCATGAGGAAATAAATACGTAACAAGAGGCCTCAAATCAGAATGTCTGCAGCCTTTGCAATAGGGAGAAGAATGAGTATTGACCAGGTGCTCTGAAGTCTGGAATTCCTTTGTGTTTCAGTGCCTAAAAATGTCTTAAACGTTTGGACATATTATTGCATGTGGCTTCCCAGTTTTCTACATGATAGAAACATAATCTCTTTTTATGGTATAGATATATCATTAAAACTTTGAGTACATGGAGCTACAATGAGTACAACCAACAGGTTTAGGATATTTCAACTGACCACATAGCTCTCTTCCAGATGAACTAGGTTCAAAGCAATAGTAGTGACTTATTTTCTGTGTTGAACTAGAATGAATTAGAAAAATATAAGATTGCAGGGTGTTTCTTTGTGTATAATTATAATAATTTTTTCACGTGTAGTTACAGGCAGAAATAATCTTCACTGATGAAATCATCACAATGAATGCAATTTCTACATTACCAACATTACTGCATTTGTCTGTAATTTTTTTTGTCTGCTATTATTATGAAAAGCCAATTTTTATAGGTAATACTTTTGCAGTGATATTTGAAATTAAGTGATAATATCGACATATATACGGTAATATAGAAGAGTAAGACCTGCAGAACTCCTTATGGGTCTGTGTATACTCCACATGAAAACCATCAGTTTTTTACACCAGAAGAGAAGGAATAGTCAAAGATAACTAAATGCAATCTAATGTAGCTTTGTTCACATGTAAAATAATACCCTTAAATTTAATTTTTCTGCTGAGAATAGTGTTGTTAGGTGTTGAAAGCTGAAGTCAGGTACTGAAAAATCTATGCAAGAAGGGAAAGACAATAGCAGCCATAGTCCTGATTTTGGCAGGTTGGTAATTTTTGGCTGAATCTGTTTCTTAATCAATAATTGAAATCAGTAACTGAAACCACTATTTATCTGAATATTAATAATCCTTTAGTAGCCCTATTTTTTTAAATTATTAGTTTTTAACATATTGTTAGGTTAAGAACTGTGTGGACACTGCCCATTTTTAAAGGATAAGTCACTCTGGTGTTTGTGGAACAGGGAAGGTGATGGTGAATAAGATGTGCATTCCTACAGCTCAGAGGTGTGCGGGGATGTAATCTCCCTTCAAGCAAGGAGACCTTTTGCTTTTTCATGGAATCACAGAACCATTAATGTTAGAAAATCCTCTGGAGATCATCTAGTATAACCCTCCTGCTTATTCCATGGTGTTTTTATGGAGACACAAATTCTGAATTTAAAAATCTGCTCTAACAGTACTCATTTCTCAGTTACTGGGAGGTAAGAGGCAGAATGAAACTGGAGGGAAAAACTATATAAGTAACTTAAATCTGAAGCACTGCTGGTTTAGAAGGAGTAGGGAAATGCAATGTGCATAATGTTTTACTGTACATAGAAGTAATTTTCCTGAGCATTCCTCCTTAGAGCACAATTTGCTTATTTCTAAAGTAAGTTTTAAAACAGTGTTTTTTAAATGTACATGTGGTTTTTTCTCTCTAACAATAAAATATTTCAAGTTCACTAAGCCCATGAACTGTATTTGTCATCCAATATATGCACTCTACATGTTGATTTAAGGTGCAACATTGCACCCAAATTTTAGAAACCCTGGCCAGCTGATGCACATCCTGTCGCGTGCAATTGCTTATTCATTCAGAGGAAACTGGAGCCCGTGAGCTTTGATTCATAATTCCCATTTTGATACTTACAGAATTCTCTTTCCAGTCATACAGTGCACGTTTTTCTGATTTAAAAAGGTTATTTCAGAGGTAGGTCACTGTTTTTTGTCCCCTTTGCATGAGTTAAAAAGTTCAGCTGGGACAGAAATACTCAAAATCTTTAAGCGTCTGAAGCAAGACATTGAGAACTCTTAAATTACTGCACTATCAAGATAGATGAAATGGTAAACAACACTTGAGCAATCAAAACTCTGATTTCATGCTTCCTTTTAAAGAATAAAAGGTCCCCAGAAAGTATTTCTGCATTCCTCTTCAGTCAGTTTTCCCTTGCAATTCAAAAGCAAATATGACTTGTTTGATATAACAAACTTAGGTGGAGGTGAACCAAAAGATCCACTCATGGTAATCATGGAAAACACAACCATGAATTATGCAGTGAACTTAATCTGATCCCATGCAAGGAGGGGAACCTAAACCAGTGCAGTGTTAATGTCACATTGCCTCTCCTGCTCCAGTATAGTAGAACTGACATAAAACATCTTGGAACAAACTCCTATTAGACATTAACAATTTGCCATGCAGGTTAGATTCTTGTCAGATAAATGCAGAGTTAAAACATCCCATTCACTTGGTACCTTGTTTCCCAGAAAAGGAAGTTAGGAAAAAGCCACAGAAATCCAATCTGTGAAACATTAAGGGAGTCTGAAGAAATTCCTCTTTCCCCCAAGTGTGTTCTCCTGTTTTATATGTCTGATAAGGGGATGCATACAATTGTGTTGAAAGGGTTGAAGATATCTCAGTGAACTGGATTGGGGAACAAGGATACAGAGCACACTCATGTGTAGACCTATAGATATATCTATACATACAAATGCATTTTAAACCTAATGTTTCATGTATTTTAATGTTATGAAGACATTTCTATTACTATTATGGAGTATAACTGAGACACCATCATTAATTGCTATACGCTTTACACATCCCCGCAGAAATACTTTTCTCCACAGTTCTACCCACAATAAAGGACCCCTTTCTGCCTTCATAAGGAAGATTTTATTAATTAGCTCCCCTCGTCCTTCATTTCACACTTGCCCTAAAATCTGCCTTGCCTTTTCTCTGCAGAATAAGGTGGCAAAGTATTAACACATGGGGTTAGCATGTCCATAATGTGATAGTAGTTCTTGGTCACGGAAAGAGAAGTGATATTAGTTTATTCTTGCTCTGAATACTCAACAGTTGACTGTTTACAATTGTGGTATCTGAGCAAGGAGAGAATGGGACAAAATACACGTTCTTCCAAAAGGACTAAGGATGAAAACAGCCCCTCATTATAATAAATGTGTTAATTTGTGAGTAATCTATTTAAAGTTTTATGATGTGGACTTATAAAAGAGAAGCATGTGGATTTATGTCAGGTTTCTGGGACTGATCTCCATGATCCAGGACCTTTCTTTTATGCTGAAGTTTCTTATTTCTCTTTATTTTCATTGGGAATTTAGCACTCTGAAAAACTGAGTCTTCTGATTCTTCAAATTGTGTTACAAACTAACCACCACCATGATGGAGCTTTTTCTATGAGAAATACCAAAATGAGTCTTACTCTAGTACAAACCTACTAAAAAAAAAACCTGCATGTAATCTAAAGAACAAGCTGAAATGTATGATGAAATTCATCTCCTTCAAATCAGACTGTCTTCTTATAGTCTCTTATCCACATTTTGCCCTTTTTTCCTTCTACTCTGGCTTTTTTCTCCACTTTATCACCTCTTAAATATACTCTGCTTTCTTACTGCTGGGAGAAGTTAGCATATCATTCTGCCTTTTCCCAGATGTTGATGTTATTTGCCATATAGATCACTTCAGATGTTATTGAAAGAAACAATGATACCCACTAGGATGTTGGCCAAACTTTCAAAAAAGTGGTCACCACGTTTAAGTTGTCAGTTTAAGAAGGTTAAATGAAACAAAACTAATAGATTCTTCTGAATTGTTTTTAATTTGATTTAACTCGTCAGATAAAATTCTTTCATAGTTTTTCTACATACAATTCTCAAAACTTTTAAAATTCAACCACATATTTTGTGTCAGTGATAAAACCATGACTTTGTTAAATGGCCTGACAAATAAACTTCATAGAAAAACTTGAAATTACCAAGATTAAGAGAAATGGGAATTTATTATTCTCTGCAGTGATAAAAAAGTTGTTGCCCTCATACTCTGAATCTGATTAAAGATTGTTAATGTCTCCAAAGTATTGAATTACAACAGTTTCAAGACCAGACCTAGTAAAAGAAAATTCACTATTCACTGAATATTCAAGAATCTTGAATCAATCTACAGATTTGAAGACTCTATTTCAATACAACCAGGTTTACCATGTATACATGTGCTGGCAAGTCTGGCATATTTAATATCAGCAAACCCACTCAAAGTTCTTATAAAAACAGGCCAGAATTGAAACTGAACTTCCTTGCAGATGTTAAATCACAATGCAAATGAAGCCCCATATTGTGTTAGTGTATCTCCTTATCCAATCCTTATGTATAACAATAAATTCTAATTGTTCTTTAGATGAAGGGATATAACTTATTCCTTTTAAGATATATTTTATATTTATTATTCATCAGTTTTGGATTCCTTGTCATCCTTCAGTATCATTTTATTTCACATACCAACAAATACAAATTTGGAACAGCTTTTGTTTCCCTTAACTGTCTAGACCACCGCTGAAGGAAAAGCTGACAAGAACAGTTGAGTTTCCACGTTCTGTGCTAGCTTAAACAAAATCTGATTTGGAAAATTGAATTGAACGCATGACAAGTAGCCTACCAGTTAGGAGACATTTACTGAAAAATATAAACATGGAGCAGTGCTCTTGCATAAACTAGAGATGTTGATGCCAGACCACTTTATTGTTCCCTGAAACAGAAAACAAAAGTGTTAGAATGCAGGCAAAAGAAATGAAGTTAGTTTACAGAGGTTTTTCTAACACTTTATTCAGTTGACTACAAAGCTTATGAAGTTTTTGTAGAAAATGGATTATTATGAGGGGCTTGATTAGTACACTGGGCAAAAAATGATCCACAACTGAGATATCAATGTTAACTCGATATTAGATTAAATGTGGTACATCAGAAACATTCTGGAGGAACTGCAAAGAGATTATGAAGAAACAAGTCTTAGAGGACCAATCCTCTATTAATTTTTTTTTTTTTGGTTGCAAGACAAGTGTCCTTTCTCCAGTAATTTTCCTCTAGTCCAAATTTAGAATATTAATCTTTGAACAGTTCAGGAACTAAGAACTGTTTCAGTAAGCCCACTTTCAATAAATTTTGAGAGAAAGTGTACAAAGCAGGATATGAAAGGAAGAAAAAGTAATAAAATGACTAATAAGGAGAAAGAGTTAATCACCAAGTGTAGGTTTCTGCCATGGCACAAGATCAAAGGAACTTAACATGCTTGACAAGTTTATCTATCTTGGTAGCATTCTCTCCAAACCAGCAGCAAATGATGGTGAAATATTTCTCTGCATTTCTAAAGAGAGTTCATCCTTTGGTCATTGGCAAACTTATGTTTGCAATTTGCTGTGGAGGCAAATCACTACTTTTCTGTAGTTATCCCAGTCTGCACTTTTGTCACTGCTGCCCATGCACAGACATTGTGTGTTGTGTGTGACTCCTGTAACCTGTAAACAGCACATGTACTATTTGCAAACATAACCTCTGCATTGCCCTCAAAACTGCCTCATTTACAATGGTCTAGGTAGAAAGCCAGGATTGAAAACCTCAGGTTACTTGCACAGGTACTTTATGGCCAGTATGTGTATAGCAACAGCACACTTTCAGGCCAACAAAAACATTTTTGGAATACCCTGAAATCTTTCTGTAAAGCTTCACCAAATGCTATCAGTAACTGGGACCAAAAAAATTTCAGGTAAAAAAAAAATCAAGAGTTAAAATGCAACCATAGAGCTTGTGATAAATTGAAAAACCAAACCAGAGACAGAATAAAAGTTAAAAAAATAAAATTCTGTCTTCCAAACAGCCAGAATTCAGAGACCTTCTGGCTTGTAACAATGTTTGTTCCTCACAAATTCTATGAAATTGAAAGGAAATGTATTTATTAACTTGAAAAACGGTAGTCACTGACTTTGATGGTCATCTGTGTGCTAATGGACAAGCAAGTAATTCCATTTTGACTGCACCATTATATTTTCGTTCTTTTTTAGAACATAAAAAAGTACAGCAAATAATATGATCACAAATTTGATTTTGACTATATAACAGAAGTGGGAGGATGACATAAGTTAGGTGCAAAGAATACTAATTAATTCATATATCCCATAACACTGCTAATTAGTGTACACTTATTCTTTTTTTCCCTTACTGTTCACTTTTCTATGAAGTTTATCACAATACCATCTTTAGAGTTAGGCTTATTATTAGGTTTTATTTACAACGGTGTTTTTTTACTATCCTGATAGCACAAACACAGTTTCAGAGCTATAATGCTTTTATAAGCCTTTTACCACTCTTCTGGCAGGCCATATCTAGTTCATCCCCTCTGCCCAGACATGCCAGCTGTGCCAGCTGCCTGCAATTTTAATGTGAGCTGTCAGAAAAGGGGACCTTGGCCATTAATTATTTTGTGAAGAGTCTCATTGTTGATCCATAAGAAGACCAAGTATTTTTGTGTGTTTAGCATCTCCCGGGAGCAACACAGAGCACTTTCCCAGAGCAGCTGGATGCGAGGCAGCTCCAAACACATGCAGCTCCAAATCACCTGCTCCACTTCTTTCTGCCATTAAGGATTCTGCATGCACTTGGTGCAACCTCTGGGATACACAGTAAAAACAGCCCAGGGGTTCATATGGAACAGGGATAGCACACATCGACATGTTTTAGATTTTTCTTCCCCTCAGCCTAGAAGGCACGTAGGTCTACAATTAGGTCTGTGTTGTTCCAAGGTGCAGACATGTAATTGGTTTTGAGTGTGGCTTGTTTGAATTAGTAATGACTCTGGGAGGAGAGCTTTGGGGTCTGCTGAACAAACAGCTGCAAAAAGCTACTCAGCTCCATTACAATCAAGAACATGGACTGTCAGAATGCACTAAAACTCAGTGAGGATACAGAGAACTATTTGTTCATACAACTGGTCTAGCCAGCGAATTCACAGAGTGAGTGAATATAAACTCTATTTCGCTTGTAGTATCCAAAAGAGTTTTTTCCCAGTACTTGCTATTATTTTCATTGGTTTTCTTGCTTGCAGATGTGTTATATATCAAAATACCAGGAAAACTGGAGTTATGGTTACTGTCCATTCCTTCTTTTTTACTAAAAGAATTCTTTGGCTAGGTTTTCTGAATTTTTATCCTTCATCATAACATTTACTGCTGCTGCAGAAGAAATAGAAATATTGTATTTCTTGCAATAGTCCTCAGAAATCCTGTTTAAAGGTCTCCTATTTAGAATCTTATTAAAATGAACAAAAACAATCATAACCTCTCATTAAAATGAACAAAAATAAACCATAGTCCCTGAGATCTCTAAATGGGGAGTGAGATACCCAGTAACAGGTGAGCAAACAGCCAAATGGAGGAAGGAAGTGGGAGGGCAGTGAGTTATCAACGCAGGTGTTGCTTCATAAATTGTCACAGACAGCTCCGTAATATGGAGACAGGAGCAAGCAAGGATTGTCTTCTGGCTTGTGTTTCAGAAAAACAATTTAAAAAAATTAATAAATCTCCAGGATGTTCAATGATAATGTTTGACTGATGAGCACTCTTTTCCTCCAGACCTATCAACCCCTATTCTATTGCACAAGTGAAAACAGTGATTTCCAGGCCATAAATTTCATATATTGGTAGCTATTTTCTACTTCATTTTCTATAATTAGCTGAGAAATGAATGTTAAACTTTACTTTTAAAATTATGATTTTTATATCTGCTTACATTTAGGACAAAAATAATTTTAAAAAATTTTGGGATGGGGCAGAATGAATCAAAATTCTAGTTTCCTTCAAAGGAGCAAAAGATTGACACCTGAATCACATATATGGGACATAGAGTCACATTCACATCCTAGTTGGGCAGACAGGACACGCTTTCTAGGGAAGTGCTTTAAATATTGGACTATAGAAACAATATATTTATTTTTCTCCATTCCTGTTGAAGGAGTCCCCTTTTGCTTAATTTAATTTTCTTTGCTATCACATCCATTCTTTTCAATGAAACCACATCATCAAAAAGTTACTACTCTCTTCTAGACATATTACTACTACTACTAATACTACTACTAGTACTACCACTATTAAATTCTTTATTACTTACTGTCTGGTTTTACTAAGGATATATGTTACATACACTGAATTTTTTTGATAGTCAAAGATTCTCTTATAATGCTGTTGATCAGCGATTGACTATCTTATCTTTTACATTTCACTGAATATCAGCAGCTATTTAGATACTCTAGTTTTGGAAATGTAAAAGAAAATCTTGATAGTCTCTAGTCTTCAAGAGATTATACTGGTGGATAAATGGGATTCAAGAGAATTTACATGCTCTGTTTAACTTTTGTTTATAAACTTTATTACAAACAGTTCAGATGAACTCCAAATGAAAAGCTCGTGAAAATATGACTGAATTAGAAAACTGTTTTTCTGAGGTCAGCTGTTGTTTTTAAAGGATGACAGTCTCATGATCCATGTTTCTCTTATTTTTTTAATTGCATAGCATGTACTTGATCATTCAGGTCTAAATTGTTAATCTTCACAATTAGTAAACAGAATAAAATGCTTACAGGGTCTCCTGCTTTGTAAGCAGAAATGTTAATTTTGGCTGTGGTGCCCTCTGTTAGTAAAGAGATATATTTACAGGAACAACACAGAAAAGACAAACAGAAATGATAATTCAATTCTTTTTGAAACATTGGCATAAAATACGCTTTGCAAATGACTATGTGAGTATATTCTCATTTCTTCCAGTACTATTTGTTCCAGTCCTGTGCCATAGGTTTACAGCAATGCTAACAGGCTGGCCTGATCAATAGCCTCTGTGGACTTCTGGACAGTGGCATCAATTATTGTGCTGCTCCCCAGAGAAAAACAACTGCTGATATAATGATTTATTAAGCAGCATGGCTGCCCTGGAAGTAGACAAAAGGCCTTATTCTTCTCTCATTTTCCCATACATGAAACCAGAAGAATTTCACTGACTTCAAAGGAGCTACTCCTGTTTTACTGAAGAACGAGGCAGAGCTGAATCAAGCTTGAGCCCTGTATGCTGACAGGTTAGAGGAAAATATATCCATTGCACAGTTAGTGTGCAGAGCAGAGCAGATCTGACCACTCGCCAGCTCCTCGCTGGGATAAGCTGTTTATTAAAGGAAGGGAGATGTCAAAAACTGAGCAGAATGAGAATATCAATAATATTTCTTCATTAATCATCTAGAAAGCCAGACACCACTGTCATCCTTAAAATCCACCACGAACAGCTAAAGTGGAATACCCTGGAGGAAACAGAAACTTAATCAGGAGCAATGAGAGCCTATGAGGAAGGTGTTTCCTTGGGCTTCTGTTTTTAAATTGTGACAAATGATTTATGCAGATGAAAATGACAAAACGAAAACTGACGGGTGAGAAAGGACTTTTAAGTTAAGAGTTAAAAAATCTGTAGGTTTTTCACTCACTCTAAGGCCAAAACTGGGAATAGGAACTCCCCAAGTCCGATCCAGCACTTTTCTCATTAAGTAGTACAGTCTCCCTCACAATGCACTTAATTCAGCTCCAAAAAGGGAGGATAAATTACAGTCTTATCTAAAAAGCAGCAACAGAAAGGCAATTAAGATTAGAATTTCAGTTTCCACATTTTAACAGGCTCAAACAAAACTGAACTGATCTGAATTAATGAAGAATATAGTTCACTGGGAAAGAAGGGATGAAATACTTTGAAGTTTTGGACCAGACTTATTTTCCCTGCTTTGGTTTCTAAAATAATATTCATCAATGAAAGTTCAGTAATTTGATTTCCTAATAAGATACACTCCTAAAACTACACATTGATGGTAAATTTTTGTATATATTTTCCTTGTATACAATTAGTAAACTATGGGCACTGTCAAAGCTGGAAGAAGGAAGGAAGGAAGGAAGGAAGGAAGGAATAGAAACCACAATTATG
>VZRM01000657.1:1526926-1645358 GCA_013397955.1 Grantiella picta
GAAGGAAGGAAGGAAGGAAGGAAGGAAGGAAGGAAGGAAGGAAGGAAGGAAGGAAGGAATAGAAACCACAATTATGAGGCAAAAATCTTTCAGGGTTTTGCATACAGCTTTTGCCTTTGGATGAAGTATACTCACAAATGATAAGATACACAAACTGATAAACATTTGGCTGTCTAGAGTACATTCTGTATATATTATGTATGTTTCTGTGTATCATAAGATCTCATATTTTTGTGTCCTACTCTTGCAAGATTATTTAGTTTTATTTAATAATATCTAATATTACTATAACTTCAATTTTTTTTTTAACTTTCATTTGGATTGAAAGTTTTCCATTTTAACTTATGTCTTCATAGAAACTTTTTTATGCGTACTTCAGTGCTACAGAAGATGAACTACAGAATACATACAAAGTCATTTCAATAACCAAGTTGGTCATGCCAGAGACTGTGTGATCCATGGCATTTGAAAGCAATCCTGTACTTTACTGTACAGGTACTCTCTTTACATCCTCTTGCATATTTTGAGTTGATTTGGTTCCTGCAAGGCTTCATTAATTATTTTTGAAAAAATGCAGTAATGTAATCAAACCACTATCAATAACAGTAATTATGACACAGGTAAAACTGTGGAAAAAAATAGGAATAAATAACTAGTTTGACACTAAAAATACCTCAAAAAGTCATTTTATTGAATATTTACAGAGGGAAAACGCTCCCCAAATGACACTGCTATTCCAAGTGTGTCCAGAATAGAGGGTTAAAACCAAGCAGCTGGAAGAGAGGTTGTGAAGAATAAAGTCTTCAGTCAAGGCAACTTTCACAGGACCACAGAAAAGCAGGTGGACATTCTAACAGCTTGCTGATGGAAAACTGAATTTTACTACAAAATACCTAGGGACTAAGAAATTGGTCAGTTCATGTGTAGTGAGAATGCCTTTATTAAGATCTAGGGTAAGCTGGGTCAAAAGGAAATGGGTCAGATAAACTGATTTTCCAGAGAGTTTATCAACTGAGGGGTAAAATTCTATATGTACATGTTTTATCCGATATGTATCTTAATGTTTTAAAACAGTGTTTACACAGTCTCTATGGTCTCTGGGTCTTTAGCAACTCCCATGCTTTGGAATATTGAAACAAAATAACGTTCAATTTTCCTAGAACTGCATTATTTCACATTAATAAGGAAAAAAAGCAGGCAGAAACAGTCATCTGGGCACAGATTAAATTGCATTCTTATGAATACAGTTGGCACTGACAATCAAATGAAAAGAAGCATATGCAGGAGTGTTTCAGTCTCATATGTGATTAGAGAAAGAAATAAAAATGTATCTCATATATGCTGTGCAAGAGCACACAACCCTTCTCTCTCTGATTTGAAGGATACATCTACACTCTGGTCTCACATGTTCCAAGCACATATGTTGACCCATGACTCATTGCCACTCTTCTATTTCTGTCTTCAAAACTAGATGAAAACTTATTGCTTGGTTAATCAAGGATAATCTATTAAACATGGATAGTAGTTAAGATTGTTTATTACTGTTAGACTGAATTTAAAATCCCTCATGAAAAGCAAGCCTTCAACATGCAAGCCAGGACAACAAACACAACGTGGGATTCTGCTCTAAGGAGTGGATAATTTCCATGGAGAGGGAAAAAAAAATAGTTGAAGAGTAAACATCAGTTTAAGAGGACAATTTCTGGTAATTCTTCACTTCTTGTGATATTTTATTGTTGGGTCTTAGCAACTGAAGAAAAGATTTGCCATGGTGCAAATTCAAAGAAAATGCAAGTGCGAGTTTCCAGGCAGCTTTTTGGTGTGACTCACAGCCCAAGTTATTAACACTGAATATAGGAGAACACAGGTGGAAGTAGGATCTGAAAGGCCAGTGAGCACTCTGAACTTTCCCAGCATATTGCAATTACAAAACCACATGTGTTAAAGACTGTGACTGTGCAAAAACACACAAAAACCCCCACAAAGTAAAATAAACCACTGCACTTAAATGATTTTTAATTGGTGCTCTGTAATTTCACTTGGATTCCAATGACAAACAGGTCAAGAGAGTGTTTCAGGTTCGATTTGAGCACAGAAAACCTTTGCTGACTACTGAAATTAGCAGTGAAAGCACTGAGTAAAAGCTGTTAAATGTGAATTTTATAACAACAGTATTCCACTGAAATATTGCAGCAAATTGCATATATTAGCATGTCTCCCTGTAGATTCAGGTCATTACTGGAGAATTCCATATGTTAGTGAAAGAAAAGTTTATAATAACAATGTAAAAATGACAAATATTCAAAGAACGATGATGAAGCAATAAAACCCAACAGTTTTATGCCAGCGGTAGAGATAATGGAAGAAACTCATGTGTTATATCTTACGTATCTAAAAATTAAATGCTGAAGTGTGTGAGCTAGGGATCCTAGGTCCCTTCCACAGTCAGTGGAGATAAAAGACTGACTCCAAAGAGCAGCTCATCCAATCCCAAGATAAATGCGTAGATCAGGCCAGAGGAATCAAGTTCAGCCTGTTGTGTATCTCTTCTTTGACTTTAATGGGACTGTAGGAGGATTAACTCAGATTTACACAAATTTATGCTGTAGAAAGCACTAGATAACACTGTGTTAGAGTTTTATAGCCTCTTTTGCATTATCTCTACTTACATATTAAGTCTACTTGCTACATATATGTGAGAGGTGCTGTGTCTCCTTCCTCCTCTTTAGGAAGTGAGGATTGAGTTCCTCCATTCACTGAGGGAAAGGACAGTAAATTCATTAAATCTGAGCACTGGTAACTGGGATGGGGAAGTATAAAACGTCAGTGTCATCTTCACCTAATCTCACACAGCCGCAGAAAGGCCAAGATTACATTTGAAGTTAAAAATTGCATTGAAAAATGACCTGAACTTGTCTTGACCACTCCAAAACCAAACTATTGTCCAAGACCAAACTATCCAGTTAAAACAAAAGAGATTAATTTGGATTACTACCCAAACAGCTCTCTAATGAAAGTAGGATTTTTTCTTACCAGCTATAAACCAAAGGGAATCATACAGAAAAATCAGAAAAGATAAAGCAGTTTAGAAGCAACAATCACCCCCTGGGCACAGAACATGAATTGCTGTCTCACTGGCCTTTTGCAACTTGACTTTCTCTGGCAGAAATGATCTCACATTAAATCCACATAAAGTATTCTGAAAATCTAACTTCTTATGCCATTATAAGCATGAGGTCCTCTTTTTTCGTGTCAGTCATCTATCTTATTTTTTATTTGGTAACACTACTGAAGGTGCATTCTCAGCATTAAAATTCAGGGTTTTTTTTCATCTGTGTCTTTTACTGTCTTATTTGCACTGATTTAACTAGAATTGCCCCTGACTTGTGTCTCAGTTTAAACGAGCTCACCATGAGTCTCACTGTTCTACAAAAATGCAATGTTAAACACACAAGTCACGGGGCTAAAAACAACTAATGACAAGATCTGTGTGGAAGAGGAATTACAGTCTTCATGAGTAAAGGTTTATACAGGCAGCAGAACCACTTTCTCAGCTCTGAAAGATAAATTTAAAATGCTTTTCAGGTTCTTACATTGTATTTGGAATCTAACCTAAGAATGAACTTTTATCTCCACCCCAAAACTTTTATTTTTTCCATTAGCCACTTTCTGTCAAGTTTAGATGTCTCCTTTTTAATCCATGAGTGATCAGATTTCTTTCTGAGGGCGTAAATGCTTTATTTCACTAAGGATGTGTGCTATTTATAACATGGAAAGGACTGATGCCATAGAGATATTTCCTGACACATTTTCCTCCTCCAGTTTCTCTTCAATGGAAAGCAAGCCTCTGCCTTTTATTAAGTCCTAAAAAAAATGAAATGAAAGGCTGAGAGATAAAATAAAATGCAGGGAGTAGCACTCAGAAACTAAGCCTGCACAATAGAGTTAGAAAATTAATTTAGTAAATAGTAATGGGACAGAGACAGGAGAAAAATGGGGTCCAACAGGGGTGTCTTCTCTTGTGCTCTGTGCCTAGGATCCTGCAGGATGCTCTGTGGTACCTGAAGTCTCAACATCAAACCGGGAAACAGTTTATTCCCAGCTGGCAAAACTGTGGAATTAGCAGCCACAAGTTAAATAGAAGTTAAACTGAGCAGAACAGCTGCAGCAGTTGATGAAAAGACTTTTGAACACCATTTTTCTTTATGCATCATATGATCCTCTCCTTGATTTTGTGGCTAAACTGGCCCTAGAAATCCCATAGTACTGGATGGTGAAGGAGAAGGCGAAAGAAGGAGAAGGAGAAGGAGAAGGAGAAGGAGAAGGAGAAGGAGAAGGAGAAGGAAAAGGAAAAGGAAAAGGAAAAGGAAAAGGAAAAGGAAAAGGAAAAGGAAAAGGAAAAGGCCAAAACCACCTGTTTGCTGGCACTGATGTCTTCCCATGTCCTAGTCTTTCCTTATTGCTGTCTTTTAGACTATTCAATCTTTCAATCTTTGAGGAAACAACTCTCAGTGTGTTTGAGAAATATTACCTTGGGGCTCTTAAACACCAGGAACATTGGCTATAATGGCAAAAGCAGCTATTTTTCAAAATCTGAATCCCAATGCATAGGGAACATAAAGTGTGAGGAGTGACAGTGGCAATGGAGGAAGGTAAAAAGTTTGGAGAGGAAAAAAGGAGAGAGGAAGAAAAAGGTATTGTTTGACTGATCTTGAGGCTCTAGGTTTTGAAGCACATAATGTAGGAAAAAAGATGGATATACAGTCAATGTTTTAATCAAAGCTGAAGGCAAGAAATTAGGAGTAATTTTTCTGGATCATATCTATTCAATACTAAAAGCTCAGTCCAAAAGTGTGCAAGGGAAGGACTAAGATTTTGTGTCTCCAGGCCAAAATTTCATTTACTTCCTTTTCTGGAGTAACACTTCTCCTTCACTCAGTACAACTGTGTCTGCGAACAATCTACATTTTCATATTTTCATCCAGAAGGGGAGAGATTGTGGTATTGCTTGTGTGACTTTAAAATCATACTGTGTCCTGTCACAACTTCTGAGCAAAGTGTTAAGCACTGGCACTATCACTAGAAAGAGATCAGAAGGTGTGATCTCATTTATATGAAGCTTAACAGCAATAGATGTGACGCCTGACACTTTTCTCTAGCAGTAAATTTTCCTGCAGCTGACAGTACAGCTGTTTTGAAAAGGCTAGAACTGCTGGTTTAAACAGATAAATGCTGCCTAACTGCTTAGTTTTTAAGCTGTATACGATTCTTTCTTGCAGATATAAGCACAAAAGGGCATATACTTGCCTGATGTTTGAAAAAGTCAGTGTTTTATAAGATATCTGTTGCCAAAGCATGCACAAGTCTCATGTATCACTATGGAAAGGTAAGAATCACAAACTGTTTCTAGAGCAATAAAAAGTTTATTTTATGTTCCGTTCTCTCTAATAATGGATGCTATTACTTTGAATCTCTGTTGGCAATAAAAAGGGGCACAAAATAATCTCCTTCAAATGTGCAAGTCCAGCACGCAGCTTTTTACAACAAATGTGCCTGCTTAGAAAAAACTGCAACTACCTTCCAATGACGGCAAAAAGTTGCAGGCAGACTGGATGTAGATCAGAGCTCAGAGCAAGGAAGTAATAGACTTGTAAAAGTCAGTATCTACACACAGAAACACCATTCTACAAAACCCAGAAATATATACAAAAATATCCCTATGAAACATTTTTTGTTTAAATGGCACCTTCGTGAATCAAATTTGTTGCAGGATCTGCTGTTAACAGCAGAGTATCAGAAAAAGGAGAGACTGTTTTGAGACAGCATCCACAAAATAACTGCCCACAAACAGGTTTTGTTTAAGAAAAGGGTAGAAACCTGAAAACATTCTTTTTTCCTTTGCTGGGAGCATTTTGATTTCAGAAAAAAAGAAAGAAGGTTAAATAAATTGTGATCAATTTCTGTTAGCAGAATTGATTGTTCTCAAGTTTTTATCTCATTCTTTTCTTTCTGACTTTCATTAAAAAGCAAAAAATAGCAAGAAAAATTGTATATACATAAACGTGGCATGGGGGGCAAACTAACTTGGAAAACTTTGATCAAGTTTTTCTGTTCCAAATTATTCCCATCTGAAAGAGAAGGACATGGAACCTAGTCTCATGCTTTCAAATAAGATATTTTTAAAAAAACAATCTGGGATTACACAAAATTACAGATAATTTTATTCTATATCTGTGTCTCAATTACATACAGTATTTATGTATAAAATACATATGTGTATAAAATGTATTATGTATAAAATACATTTTTTGGGAATGTAATATAACTTTAGAAAATTATGCTGTCTTCTTAATTTCTGGATTTATCACGTATTAGCCTAAATTCATTGCTGTGACCGTTATTAAATTAAAACATATTAACGTCTCTTTTATTGATGGTATTTCAACTTTATACTGCATTTATCTCTAATTTGCCATTAAGACTTGAAGACTTAAACACACCTATAACAGTCTGAACTTTACAAGCTGGTTCTCAATTTAACAATGTGTAAATGAAATTGAGTTCTGACTAACCAATGGACAGGTTAATAATAGAATATCAGACAATATTTATCCCATGTTCTCCCTCCACTAGTTTTATGAAAATATATTTATACCCAGGCATGTTTTCTAGAAGCCAAAGGTTCCTGTGTGATTATCTGGATCTGAGTTTCAGCTGTATCCACCTGAATCATATTTCTTTGCAACAAAATTTAGATTACCTTCATTCTGAAGGTGTTTTACCCATATCAGGCAAAATCTCTAGCGGAGTATATTACACCTTCAGAAAAACATATTACATTGTATTTGCATGCCTGTCTTCTCTTTAAAGAAATAATTCACCGGGTTTGAACGAAGTCACTGAAGTATTAGTGGTGAAAATCAGAACTGTGTTTGTTACACTTCACAAAATCTACCAGATCTGCCAAGATCTGCCCCAGTCTCCAGAGTTCATTAATGTTGAGATGTCATCACTGTGTTCTTCAATTCCTTGTGCAGATAAAGCAAAGGCTTCTTCCTTATGTCACACTTACCCTACCTTCCAATCCTGCCTCTAATGTTCCAGGATCTGTTCCATAAGACAATTGATATATATATGGTCTTTATTAAGCTCCATGAATCTTTATATGGAAATCAAATGGAAAGATCTTTGTGAATGCTTTCATTTCATAATGCATGAAAGTTAATTATTAGTTTACACCATTATATGTATTCAGCTTATAAAAACCCCTTATATTTCCATATCCTTTGACTGTGTGAAATATTTGCATATTATGCATGTTTTCTGAAAAGGGTTTTGAACACAAGGCTGGAATCAGTACTGGTCATTAAACATATTGTGGTAATGCAATCAAAACCTATAAACAATTCTTCTCATGAATATATTATGATCATATGTCCTTCATTTAGGTAAAAATCAGTGTACAGTCAAACATACAGATGTTACCAATGAGTGTAGGTCAGTGGGCCACAGTCATACCTTAGATTCATGGCAACAATCACACTCAGCTGACAGGGACAAACTGTAATCATTTACAAGACCAAGTTATTTTTTATTTGAAATTATGATTGTGGACCACTGTGTTTTCAACAAAGAATTCAAATTCTGTTGAAAAACAAAAATTTTATAAATGTTTACCTTGTATGAGAAGTAAAATTCTCAGTATAAAAGTAGGGTTAAGAGAAGTATAATCAATATCAATAAAAAAAAAAAAAAAACAAAATAAAAACAACAACCACAAACCAAAGTCTAGTGATGGAGAATAGAACCACATAAAAGAACTTTGTTAAGTGAAAGGAATAGAGCAGATACCTGAGTTCTGGTCAATCTGTTCACCAAATTTGAAATTCTGGCTCTATCTCTGTCTTGATTATAGCTACAATGTTTTTGTATGAACAGGAAAAATGCCCAAATTCAAGTGAAAACCCAACTTAATTTCATTTGTTGGGAAAATGTGAAGATTTCTTTATGAATCTGTTCATGTTTTATTTGATCACAAATTAGTACAGATTTGCTTTCACATTATGATCAATGCTAGTTGCTATTCTTAATCTTTTATCAAGAATGAAGCAAAACCAAAACAGCATTTTTGTTCTTCTTGTGTGTCATGTTTAAAATTAATTCATTAGCAGCTGTCAGCCCCCAAGGAAGAGTGTCAACACTGATGAAGACAACATCTAAAGGTTTCATCTTACCTTCATTTATCTCTTGTCCCCAGAAGGTATGAATCCATAAAAAAGAAGAAACTCCAAAGTAATGACTGCTTTTGTCTTTTGTTTAAATGTGTTTAGAAAGTAGCTGTTCAGGCATGAATGTTGGCTCCAAATGTCACTGACACCTGTTTTGTGAAACAAAAAAGACCAAGGAGAGAAAGAGTTACAAGGCTGAACTTTACCATAGGTCCCTATGCTACTGTTCCCATGAAATATTACTTCCCAACAGAAATGCTGATCTGATTTATTGCATCTGCAATAAAATGGGCATTCCTTAGTTACAGAATAGTGCAGGAAAAAAATTATGTTTTTTAAAAAATTTTAGCACAAAATGAAGCAAGGCAGATATCTTAGCGGAACTGTTTATGTAAAGTGGTTAAAAACATGAAATTGTTACTATGGCTATACATTTTCACTGTAATTTTCAGTCAATAACATATGCATGTGATAAAACTAGAACTGCTGAAAGGCCAGAACAAAGGCCCAGAATATATTTCTGGGTTTACCTAGAAAGTTAGGTATTAAGCCTTTGAACACAGAAGTGACTTATGCTTGGACACCTGGCCCATGGAAAATCAGACAGATGCCTAAGTGTTCTAAACATTAAATGGAGACAATTATATGCTTTTAGAAGACATTTAATGCTTTTAGAACATGTTACATTCTTTCCCCTTGCTGGAAAGAGTACCCTTACAAAAAATATGTAGTTATATGTGGACAGGAAACTTGAAGGAGGATTTTTGAAAATTACGTTGTTACATTAATACATTTGCATTTTAGATGGCCTAAAATTCTGCTCAAGTGAAATTTAGACTCTGAAGCATCTCAGTTGTCTAGAATTTAGTTCCAGATGATTGCTTGTTCTTTTTATAGTACTTCAATTGATTTTAAAATAATATTTAACAGAAGCAGCATTCACTTGCTGCACTGAGACAGGAATTTCCCATTTATTAAGAGTTATTGCTGATGTTCTTACAGAATTTTACATCATTATATTGCTACTTCAACACAATAGACGGAATAGTTTCCACTAACTTCAGTGGAAAATTTAATACACTGCACGTAGAAGAATTCAAGAGTTAATGGAGAATTCTGTCCTTGCAGACAAAGTCAAGTGCTGCACATTTAGGAAAAACCTATTTTGCCTTCAACATCTATTTTAAATAAAAATTCAGGGCTTTTTGCTATATATGTGTACTGTATTATATATTGTATTGGCTTTATATATGTATGCATATTACTCCTGTTAAGAGCATTTTGACAAAATGTGCTGATGTTAAAGATCTCCCCACTTGATTTTCTGTTCAGATGGGACTTAGTGTTCCCTCTGCTGGAGCTGCCAATTTTGACAACACCCAAAGCAGAGCCTCCTCTCTTCCCCTGTCAGTGATGGTTCTAGAGAAGCAGGAACATTTGGGCTTGTGTATTGAGGCTACAGAACTTTCCACACTCACTGTTCTTATCCACAGAAAATAGATAAAATTTAGTGAAATGATGCATAATAAAATATCTTGAAACTCAGTTAGTGTAGAAAAGAGGTCAGAGTAAAATAAGGTAGAAATTAGCAAATTATTAGTTGAAGTATTTTATAAAGGTGTTGAACAAATAATTTGTTTCTAAAAGACCAACTTTCTTCTATATTTTTTTTACCACTTCAGTTTTCAAAGTACTGCAATGTAAAACTTTTTAATGAGCTCTAATTTAATGAGTAAAATTTCAATACAATGAACACTGCTGTAGTGAAGATACAATTGCAGGCTTAAGTTCACATTTTCTGCTAAAAATAGTAATCATAATGTTTCTTTGCTGGTGCTATAATAATACATCTTTACATATGTTTCAGAAGGTGTAATTTCAGAATGTAATTTTAAAATGCTACTGTTCTTTACTTCCAAACCCAAGTAATTGTGGTTATGAATATATACTTCCATTGAAAGCACTTGCAGACCTCTTAGAGCTTCAAAGGGCAGCATTTCTATGGATTATACTAATGCCATATGTGTTGTCTTTGTTTTCTATTTGAAACTTAATATGATATTAATAAAACAGAAACAGAATTATTCGGGTTGTATGAAAATGAAGGTCATTGAAGACAGGAAAATTCTTTGAACTACCTTTATTTCATACAAGCAAGAATTTGCCGTATATTCGTGTTTTTATTCTGAATTATTCATGAATTTTGAGGAGAGGCATTTATCAATCACAATCTGACTGGCCTCACTACATTGCTAATGTCACTTGGATTGTCATGGAAGAAATTATTCCTCAGGGTGAATACAAATGAGAGAATGAGACAACCTACATCCAGACATAAATTCTGCAAGAAAGAAAAAGGACCCTTTACATAAATGGATGTTATTTAGCTGATTACGATGAAAAAAAAAACTTTGCAGAAGGTTACTGGCCAAGACATTCTTTAACGTTGTAATTTCTTCTTGTGCTTAAAACAATGGTGATCCCTGTAACTGATTAGTAAGAAATACAGACAAATGCACCTTGTTATGTAAAAAAACCTTTCATTTGCCTGCTGTAATCCTACTTATGCATCTGTATGTAATTAGAGAAGTGGCACCTAACTCTGAACTTTGATTCCCTTGAGAAGCATTGGTTCTCCAAGGTGCCAAACAAAAATAAGGATGTCAAACACATGTTGGCACAAATACACGCTTTCTTCTCTTTGTGGATCAAAACTATCCATTTTGCTAGTGGCATCTGGAGACAAGGAAAAAATGCATTTTGAAGCCAAATTTATATTATGGCTCCAATTTCTTCAGCAATATGTAATTCTACCTAACCCCACCTCTTTTTTCCTCTTAAAATCTATTGATTGCATACTTAAATTTAAATAAATCTTTAAAAAAATCTTATCCTGCATTTTTATTTAGTTAAAGCAGACACTATTTCAATATGTTTGATATTCTTACAAAAGTTTAATCTTGAATGGGGAGACAGTGGAAAATGGGAGTGCTTTTCACCTTTATTTTGATCCTTATTTATAATGTCTTATCCATTTCTTTAGTTCTGCAAATGTAAATCTGTCTTTCTTGTCTGCTAATTTAAAGATATCTCTGTCACCAGAGTGGTATCATTTTCAGGTGGATTTGGAAACTGTCCATTCTATTTTGCTGACGATGTTGTATGCCAAGTGTACCAGAAAAGACAAGCCCACGGTTACTGAACACATTAATCTTAATCTGTCTATAGATCTTTTTATTATCCAGTACTCTCTAGAGGAAAAGGAAGATTAAATAAATCTCCCTTCTAGATGGGAGTGTAAAATTTGCACAGAAAATTGCACATTTGCAATTATTATGCCAAAACCTCTCTGTTCTTACCCTCGCCCGATTCTTTCAAGAGGATTATGCCTACCTTTGAAGTAGCTTTTATAAGGGCGGAGTCCAAAATGGGTTAAAGTTAATGCTGCTCCAGCTTGAAGGATTTCTGTCTTTTTTATTACCTTCCCTAAGAAAATGCCCTGACATAACGGGCTTTCTTTCAGCATCATTAGCTCTTAACAGGTGGCCAGCATTTGCCACATGTTTTTAAAGCATAACCTCTTTGCAGAGGTTGAGGATCACAAGGAAAGTGCTACAGAAGACTACATTTAAAATGATGCTTATAAGTGAAACGTTACTCCAGGGAACATTTAGGGAAAGCCAACAGTCCCGGGCAGCGGTCATTAAGGTGCTGCTTTGGAAATTGAACATAAAATGCACAATCACACAGTTGGTCACATGAAAAGAGTGCCTTAATAAAAGCTGTACTAGCCACAGTTTTAACAAAGCAAAGTGATGTTGCCTCGATGAAACATTTGAAGATTTAATCTGATTTTGTTGCTATTTTATAGCATAGGGAATGTTTTGGTAAAATATTTGGTAAAAATAGTTTCATTGGGTTTGTTTTGTTTTGTTTTGAATACATCTTACTATGCAAGGCAAGCATCACCTTCTCCATGGGCTTAGTATCTGTAAAAGATTACACAAAATTATTTATGGCATGTACTTTGCTCTAATGCTGTTTTTCATGTCTTCTCATACTATAAGTAGTTACCGCTCACATGTTGATATTACCACCAGTGCCTACTGCCTCTGGGATTTTTATTAAATGACATAAAGGCTTCCATTTAAAATGACATCCCAACAATGCCTCACATCTCTATTAATTCACCCTGCAGCCCAAACAGTTCTCCAGAGCAGGGCTACTTTCCACAGATCACCTGCTGATGTGAACTGAGGAGCTGCCTGCTTGTTTGGCCATGACTGATAGCTCTACACCACCCTGAACAACACAGTAATTGTTTCACAGAGATGCTTAATGACACTTATAGGAATCAGCAAATTTCATTAAACCCGCACAAGTTATGTGTGTCTCCAGGGAGAAGAGGAAGGAAGAATTAATTCCAACCCTCTTTCTCCCAGGAGATCTTAAAGAATTTTAGCTTTCTTGATAACAACAGGGTCATAAGGAGTTTTGAGAGTTTTCCAGCTATTATATGCAATCAGATAAAAGCCAGGATGACAAGCTTATTGAACACCTTTTATTGCAATTTACAGAGAAAATCTGGAAAGGATGATGAGGTTGACTACTTTATAGAAGACAAAGTATAGGACTCATATCATTGAGCATGCCTTCCCAGTATTTCTGAACAAATTGTTTTCTTTCAGTTACCAAAGAAAAAAAAATATTTTTTTAAACTTCCAGCTGCTATGAAATATGTCTGTTTCACTGGGTGAGTACACCCTTGCATGGGTGTTTCAGAGACTTCCCGTGACACAGTGTGCTGGCATTACAGCATCAGGAATTGTGGGAGGCAATGCCTTTGAACTTCCTTCTCTCTCGTTTGACCCTGAACACCTGCATCCTGGATGGTATCTCTCCAAGTTCGTCATGACAGTTCAATAGGAAATGGTGATCACAACAGATTCACTGAAGTCCTGCACACCAAAAGGAAATAAGGGCAGGTCTCACATGAGCAATAGCTCTTTATGCTGTGCTCTTCAAAAAAGAATGATGTACTTCTGTGAGTAAAAGAACTTATATAATCGGTGTGAGTTTAACACAAAGCAGTGTACCCTATCTGTTAGCTTTTTTTTTTTTTTGGCAAACACTGGTAGTTTGCTTTAAGAATACAGCTATATGTAACTATAGATTTCACTTTCATATATATTATATATAACTATATACTTTTTTTGAATTAAGGCATATATAACTTTAAAGTAAAGTCCTTTATGCTTCATGTGAAACATGCCATTAACTGCAGAATTATTTATCATCTAGATCTGATTCCAGTTTCTTTCTTTTCAGAATTTGGAAAGTGCATGTAAGATTTCTAAGGCTGATAAAAGGAAATTGCACAGGTAGTTAAACTATCCCATTGGAGCAGGAAGTGAGCATGAAGAGGTCAAGGAGAAAATACAGGACAGATGGATAATAGCACCGACTTTCGCCCAAGGGGGCAAATATAAATTTGGATGTACGCGCTGAGTGAGCTGGAGAGACAGAACATTTGTCTACCCTGGCAGTCTGAAATTTGCTAGTAAAGTAACCACATGTCTGGCCAGGGAAACTTCAAGGTGAATGAGACTGTAAATGACACCTGCCAAGATCTTCAATCATCCTCCTGAGGTTCAAAGTTCCACCACAGTGGTTTGATACTTTGCTTTCAGGGACTGGGCTGCACTGATCATGGACTGCCCCTGTATAACTGTCTAATGCTTTTTGAATATTATAGGATAATTTTGGTTCATGAAACAATAATTCACTCCACAAATGTTATAAAATGATCAAAACTTTAAAACAAGATAAAAATGATTTCAGAATGTTTTCTGATAAAGGACATTAGAAAAAGCATGAATAATGAATCAAGAAACAGAAAATGTCCCTACTTCTTCTTAACTGCAAGTTACCTATCTTGTACTCAATCTCTTATATTTTAACATCATTAAAAATATTAATAGTGGCAAAACACCCCAAGAAAACCAGTGTCCTTTTGAACTTGTTATTAAAAAGCTCACTATTTTAAAAAGTGTAAATACCTTGCTTGAAGAAAATAAAGAGCAGTTGTATTTCATTTGTTCTGGCCAGAATCTTCAGTTATAGAAATATAGAAATTATAGAAATGCCTGAAGCTTCTCAGCTCTGTTTTAATTTTTATCTCCAGTCCAACATTAGCTCACTGAGAAAAGTCTTTTCAGACCTTTGTGTGCTAATCATAACCCTCTAGAAGCATTACCTGTGTCCAGGGCAGTCCAAGCACAAAAAAAATACAATAGAAAAGTGGATGTCAATGTTAAATTAGATTATATGGCTGGATTAATCCTTTTTTTGTTGCCAAATGGGCAAGATTCTACTTTCCCCACCTTTCCAATGTTTCCATACTTAAACTAATAATATTTCTATATTCTTAATAATGGATATGCACTGCACTCAAAATGCTGAAATTTGTCTTAGTAACTTATATTTTATTGTTATGGTTATTCCTTGCATTTAATGGATTTACAATAAAATGAGCCAAAAGCACTTTTCAAAGTTCCAGCCAAAGGATTACATAGGTTCAGTCCCATGCACACTCTGAGAAGAGATTAAAAAGGGATGTTCATAACATGAGGTAATTCCCCCCACAATGGTAACCCTTAATTAAAAAAGGGGTAACAATGAACTTACAAGTTTGCACAGACTAGTCCAAAGGAAGTTTGAGATATTACCCAGGTCTAAAGGAAGCTGAGATATTACAGAGGAAATTGAAAAGTTACTGTGCTTGCTCCTGCTCTGCAGGGTGTGCATGGATCTCCCAAGGGTTACTCAGAATTCACACAGGAGGCTGTGCTGTTACACTGAATTAAGTACTGGGACATGGCCTGACTGAAAACTGGATGGAATTTAGATGCTCAGATCAAGGGAGACAAATACCTCAGAGATCTGAGTAGGATAAGGGAGGAATTTTCTAAACTACTCCCCTGAATACTGCTTTCTTCAATTCCTTGCCAAGAGTCTCTCCTATGAAAGCCATTGAAAACAATTTGTATATAAGCTGGTTTGCTTTCTTAATTATTTTAATCATTCTTTTATTGAATTTACCTAATTTTAGAATTATTTTAGAAAAACCATAGCCATTGGGAGAAAAATATTGTTTAAAGATATTTTCTGCTTCTCTCTTTACAGAGCTTCGATCCAGCATCCCTCAGGTTTCTTCCTCTGCAGCTCACGGCATTCTAAACACCTGGTTCTGGAAGGGAAAAACCTAACTGAGAGAAAAAACTCTGCTGAAAAGTCCTTGACCTATTGTAAGCTCTGCTCAGCAGCAGCCAAAACATCAGTGTGGTATCAGCATTGTTCTCATCCTAAATCCAAACCACAGCACTGTGCCAGACACTAGGAGCAAAATTAACTCTGTCTCAGACGAAACCAGGACACTTCTCTTCACCCCTTTGTAATGAATCAGGGAAGAGCTCAGAAATTCAACCAGTGTGCTCCTGGAGTTTTACCTGTGACAAATTTCTGTGGCCTCCCAGTCCCCATGAATCTCTCTGGGCAAGCAAACCAGCAATCTTTAGTCAGGGAATTTATCTTTTCTTTTATACCACAGCTGTATTATCATTTATATATATCACTTGTATTAATAGGAGTTTTGTTGCTACCTTACAGATATTATATTTTAATTTATTGTTTCTTTCAGACTGTAATTTCCAAGCACTTCTCAGAGAGGAGTGCTTCTACAAGCTCTCTGTGAACTCTCCCATTCTCTATCCAGTTTTATAAGGTCTTATACTTTCCACATATATTGATGTATTTCATTAACACTGCTTGGTTTATATCCCACAAATTAAAAATCACCAAAAAATGTTCAGGATAGACCTTGGAATAATAGAGTGGAAAAATTTGCATAATTTCAATGGCCAGACTTTGCAAATATTCTCAAAAAATCCACATTCTGTGATAAATTCAAATGCAGATACTCACTATGAACCATTATTAAAAAGCCTGCTCTGATTAAAAAATACACCTATAGTCTCTGGCACATTCTTATTGTGTTACAGTAATTAAAATAGTAATGGAACACTGATTAAACTTGCAAAAATGAAAGACTGCCATAACACAGAAGCTGAAGTGAAAGGCTAGTCACGAAGAGCATAAAGCTAATAAAAGTTATATTGCAATTACAAGTGGAAAATAAATTCCAAAAGAATAATCAATGTGATTTACATCTTATTAGCAGCAGAGGTCATCTTGCTGCTCGAACTGGCAAGATAAAAGGCAAGTATTCATCTATACTATGGGAGTTAAACCAAGTAAAATGCTTTTTAAAAACTAGAGGTTTCCAAGGATTATAATTTATGTCTTCTATTTGTGAACTTCCAAACATGGCAGGTGTTTCCTGGAAACATGCACCAGCTACAGGCACCAGACGTAGAAGAATAAACATAAAAATGTAATGTGTTCAAAGTTTCATTGTTTGTAAATACTGAGAAATTACTACTAGGGTTTGCAGGGCTTTTGTCCATTTTATAGCCAAACATGGACTGTCAAGTGTGATTTGTCCATTAAATGTTTTAAGTGTTAAGAAATTTGCAAAGAACCCATCTGGAATCAATAAATACACCTCTTGAACAAAAAAGAATTTTTTTCTGTTATCAACAGTTAATGCATTGCTAAGATTTGAAATTACTACTTGTTCTTACACTTTTTTATGATTATCTTTAGAGAAAATTCCACCCAATATGAACATCATACTTCCAACAATTTATATCTTGCTGTCCGTAAGTCTACATCAGTCTATCTATCTATGTTTCCATCCACATGCTTTCAGACACCAAGGGAGAGAAATTATAGAAATAAAGATTTTTGCTTTGGGATATTACCTCACAGAGCCCTGGAACCACAGCAGGAACTGGGGCTGAGGAAGCCTGGAAGTCATCAACTCCGGGTTCTCCAATAGGATCCCAGTAGGATCAGGTGACTCCCACCCTCATCCAGTTGAGTTTAGAATTTCTCTTAGGAGACACATGCACACATGAGCTTCTGCACACCAAATCCAACTGGACTTTTGATGTTGCTTGAACCAAATAAATCCATCCTACCTTAGCCTTCTCTCTCCCTGGTAACTCACTCATTCCCTCCTGCACTGTGTTTACAGCCCTCTCTGGTTCTAACTGCTGTATTGTTATTTGGATTTTGGTTTTTTTTTCTCCTCATGTTGTCCCAGAGGTTCTGTCTCCATTGCTGATGGGCTCAGCCTTGGCCAGCAGCAGATCTGTCTTGAGCCCTCTGGCACTGGCTCCCTCAAACAGGGGGAAAACTTCTGACAGTTTCTCACAGAAGCCATCCCTGTAGCCCCACCATCCTGCCCTGCTAAACCTTGCCATACAAACCCAATGCAAATGGGCTTGTCAAATGAATCTCAAAATACTCTTGTTTGTCAAAACACTTGACTAGATTTTTCACTTAAAAAACCACAGACATTTTCTATTCTCTAGATTCATAAAAGAGGTCAAGCATATATCAAAATTATCTTTTATAGTATTTGAGAAAAATAGCTTAAAAAACCTCATGAGAAACACTGAAATCCTAATTCTCTTATGGGTGTTCTCTGAATCTTAAATTCTGCAGTAACACTTCCCCCAAAAACTCAGTCAAATTGTTTGCATATTAATATCAAGTGCATTTGACCTTAACCATCAGTACTCTTTAGTGTACAAATCTGCATACTGCTTCTCTCTTTTCAATATAAACAGCCTAACTAAAACTTATTGGGCATTGCCTAATATGTAGCTGGAAGAGCAAAATGTGGGAAATAAGTTCTGTACAGCAACACAGACAAAAGAACATATGCTTACTTTTTGTTGCTGTATGTCTAATAGAGGGAATCCTGTAAGATACACATAAAATACTTTGAGGTATGAAAAACATCTAATTGTAATTAGTCTGAAAATTCATGGAATATGGTAAGTGACAGATATGAAGATCGAGGTACCTAAGTCAAAATTTAAAGAGCTTGTGTGTTAAAATTAGAGCAAAAAGTAAAGTATATCAATACACCATAATTTTGGTTTTACTGTTTTACCTCTTGATTTTCACTGCTTCTCAATAGTCACAGTTTCTCTATAAATATTCAGTATGATATATTTAATCAGTAGCTATTTTGCCACTTTAAATGTAAAAGGCTAATGTGTTTTCTTGAATTTCTTGTTTCTCATACATTTTTTTTCACATGCACATACAATTCATGAAATATTCATACTGTATCTGACACATCCACAAGAAGAACAGAATCCTACCATATGTTTAA
Source organism: Grantiella picta (assembly GCA_013397955.1). Lineage (NCBI taxonomy): Eukaryota > Metazoa > Chordata > Aves > Passeriformes > Meliphagidae > Grantiella > Grantiella picta. The sequence continues at coordinate 1,545,464 of VZRM01000657.1, forward strand.
AATACTTTATAATACTAAAGGTCATGAAAAGTTGTCAGTTTTTTAATACTGTCACTTTTTTAAATGTGTGCAGTACATTTCCCCAGACATATAACATATGTGGTATATGGAAAACTTACATTGTTTCCTTATGGGTATCTCTGCACTCAACAATCTTCAAAAAGATGACTCAAACGACTTAAATGTAATAGATTAGGATCATTTTACAGACTGGCTGGTAGCATTAGGAACTGGAGCAGACACAAATGGACTGCTCCATAAAGTGGCTGAAATTACAGCTGCTATAACTTATAATGGGACCCCAGGAATCTCAGTGAACCATTTCACCCATGAAGGCCAAACGCTGCAAGTAATTTCGTATCTTCATCTTTTTAGACAAGCACGAGAAGAAACAAGATAAGCACTAATGTGGTATGGAAGCCCAAGTGTCACCACATTTCAAAGTGCCACCCCTCAAAAATAAAAATATATCAGAGACAAAAAGCTGAAATATTTTCACTGCTGTGCTAGAGGAGAGCCTTGCAACTCCATGAGAACCAAGGTTCAAACGTGACTCTGCATTCCTGACTTCAGTCCTATGTAGGCAAGCTCTTGTTTGGGAAGGGCACCAGACCACAGCCACTAAAAAACCCTTGGCCACCATAATTTTAGGGTTTCTCTGGAGCACCACTGCCCTCTTCTGGGACTCACCCACTGTAGGGCTGTGCAGCATTGAGGGTGTAGCCCCAAAAATCGACTTCATTCCGTATTCTCCTTTAGAGACTATTACTCAGAAGTGTCTTGCTCCTTTTGGATTCCAGTATAAGTAACTGTCTGATTAGAACCAGCTATTTCTATAGTCTCTAGTTTTATTTTCCCTAAATTGCCTCATTATCAACTGCTTAATTGTGTAATGGATTTCAAATACTTCAAATTACCACTCTTGCTTGTTTAATGTTTAATTACCTTACTTGTTGCAGAGCTGATTGCCCTCACAGTTAGTCATTTATTCCCTAATAAATTTCTTAGTTGCCTATTTTCTTCAACCTGCTGTGTTCTACCTTCTAATGCCAAGTCCCTGTCCTTCTTCTTTACTTAACAACTTCCTCTACTGCATTCCCAAGTGTTATTTTTTACCTTTTTTGTTTTTTACCACTGTAATTCTCATCTTTCCTTGCTCCACTAAAAATATTTTGCTAGCTCTCAAATTTACTTTTTCGCTGTCTGAGAATAATTTGTTGTGACCTCTGTAGCATTCTTTAAGCAACTCTTTCATTGTTAACTCATTATTGACTTTGATGACCTTCCCAGAACCTCCCTACTCTCATTATACAGTCTCAAGAGATTATGCTCTTGGCAAATTTTCTTCTTGTCTCCATTAGATTAGGTGCTTCTATCTCTTTTCCAGGATCTAATTATCAGGGGATTTCTGAATGCCAGACTATAAAAAAGGTTTGACAACTAAAAAAAAAATTGTTATACAATTTTTTTATGAGCTGACAAAGTTTGGTCAAATTTTCCATTTCCTTGGCAATTACGAGTTGCAACAGCAAAACCTATTTGCTTTGTGTGTTACATGGATTTTAGAAACCTAAAAAAAAAAAAAAGCAAAAAAAAAAAGCATTTCAGCAAAGTTTTTACAGCAAGCTAAAAGCCAAAATAATATAAAATGGAAGATTCTCCCATAGCTCTATAATTATTAAAATACAAAGCAGAGTCAATAATCAGTTTTCTTAATGGATAAAAATTTTTGCATGGAAGTTTGCGTCTTTCCTTGTGGTTTGCATATATTCAGAATGTATGTGTAGAAAGAAGCAACTGCTGAGACAGTAAAGTTTACTGATTGTACTAAATTATTCAAGGCACTAAAGACAAAAGTCTGTGGAGCAGAACTGCATGAGACCCTTACGAGAGAAAGTGACTGAACATTAGAATGGCAGACAAAATTCACTGCAGATGGATGCACCAATTCATTAGTGGTGCACATGAGAAAAACAATTGTGACCTTGCTAATAAACTAATGGTCTCTTTTCCCCGCAGGGGCAAGATCTTAGAAGTATGATATGTATTTTTGTGAAAATAATTTATCTATGATCAGAAGTAGGCAAAAAATATTGAAGTTATTAGGGAAGAGATAGAGAATAACCAATGCTCAATGTAAAGTTCCCTCCTTCTGGAAAGACAGAAAAACTAGAAAGATTAGGAGAAGGTTTGATAGAAAGAAGAATTAAATAAAATGAAACATAAGATCTAAGACAAAACCCATCATGATAGAAGTCAACAGAAAAAGGGATGAGGAATTCTGGAGTCACTCATCATTGTGTTAAAATGTACATAAAATATCTTTTGATGTAAGACAATTTCTGGCTAAAGAAGTCCCTCATAAAAAACTTGCTTAAAGCTGTGTGACTCTGGAGAAATATTGTATTTTTTCGATGTTACTGTATTCTCCTGTAGGCACCTCTGAATTAGCTATTACTGAAGATAGGTACTCGCTTAGATGGACTTAATCTAATGTGATTTTACTTCTACTTATATTTTGATATGCTTCCCCATGCTATATTATAATTAGAGTTGTAATTTTTGAATTTAAATTTCATAGATTCATTAGCAATATATTCCCATTTTTTATGATCAGTTTTATTTTCCTTGTTTTCTATTCAGGTTAGGAACAGGATTTGCAGGAAAAAGCATAAAAATACTTAATACTTTTATACTTGGCTACATTTTGTGATCACTTCCTTTTGTGAGGCTAATCAAGGACAGGATTCAGTAAATATCAGACAAAAGTAGCTCTGCAGAATGTTTCTTTTTTCTTTGAGATACCTAGGTTGAATTTTAGGACTTAGCTCCAGGCCCTAAGGTGTTTGTGCTCTTGATTTTGAAAGAGTGTGTAGAACCCACAGCTATTACTGAAGTCAATCACTGCTGTGGGAACTTAGGACTTTTCCAAGTATGTCACTGGTTATTACTGATTTAGCAGGGAGAGGCTCGTCTAAGACACCAGTTCTATTAATTTTCTCTGAAGTTAATCTTCCCTATTCAGCCATTTTTTTAAATGTTCACTTTTCAGAGTTTCCTTGCAAAACATACACTAAATATTTAATTCTGCTCAGCAGTTCATCGGCATTTTCTTTAAGCAAAGAATTCTGAGCTCCAGCTAAATTGTACAAATAATCATCAAAATGCGAAAGTAATTTTCCAGATTCTTTCATTATTACCTATGATGCCAATACAGTTTAGGAAAAAAGAACCAAAACAGATTAGAATTAACTCTGTCCTCTACAATACAAGCCTGCAGTATTTCTGCTGGTCTCAACTTGGATGTAAAACAGACAAAATTTTTTGCCAATTAATTAAATGATAATACTATAGCAATGAATTCAGACAAGCTTCACATTTCAGCACAGCTCAGTACAAATGGCTGATAAGGTTTATGTTGTTTATGAAAGAAATGGTTTTAAGAACAATACCTTAGACCAGGTTTCTGAGTACATGGGGAATCTACCTCCCATTTCCCACCTCCTCAAATCACTTACAAGTTTGTATTTCACCTCCTTTTTAATGGAAAAATGCTTTAAATAATCCTGAGTTTAAAAACCCATAAAGATTTATACACCAGGACATTAAAAAGAGACATATTTATTCTGTTTAAAATTGTAATTACTAGCAAATTGTCTGGAAACATTAAAAACAAATATGAATAATTATGCAGGTACAATAATTCATTTTAGTTTCCTTGTCCAAGGAAACTCTGAGAATATGTAGCCATTTTTTCTACCCATTTATCCAGTCAGCAGCCAGAAGATGCTCTGTCCTGTGTGACATTGCTCTCCCCAGCTGTAGACTCAGCAAAGTTCACTGTAATGACTTTGGCTTTCTAAGACACATACTATTTCTGATTAGTGAATCTATTTCTGAGCTGGTCTGGAGCCAGCTGAGAGATAAGGACAATCTTTAGGCCTGATCCATAATGAGAGTTATGGTTCAAAATTTGCCTGTTAGGTGAGTTTCCTCCATTGTACCCAGGGGAAGAAGCAGTCACAGATGGTGGTTCCAACCAGAAGGTTTGTCCCTACCAAGGTCCCATGGACATCTTGTCACCCAGGAAGAATTGGTTGTGCATTAAAATCAGCTCCAAATAAAAAAGCTTCAGAGAAGTACCTTTAAAATATTTTAGCTTACAGATGCATCCTCTGAGGCATGTTCTGATACTGAGATAATCGAAATTGTCCTACTTCAAGCACTCTTATTCCTCTATGAGGGAGGAAGGTAATTTCTATAATAAACTGTGAGCAAATATCAAGTGCTGGCACACATATTAAAAGACAGAAGGAACCATTTTGACATCACCCAGGAAGATTTAAGAGACCCAAATTTTTATGCTAAATAGTTAAACACCCCAGCCTGATCATTGCAATTATTACCTGGAATCCCTTAGGGGACATAATTTAACAGTAGAAGATTTCATTCAGTTAATATGTATTTGTGAACACAAATTGGAACCAGGAGAAAATCAGTACTTTAGTTTCGACAATATATGTGAACTGAAAAGGGTTCTCAGTTTAGGATCTCTTTGATCTGAAATGTGCATTTTTTTTTTGCAAAGTCCATTCTATCTTCATAGGAGTGAAAAGATGAAAACAAACACAAATGTGTAAAATATTATTTCCTCTGTACTTGTAGATGAAACTGGTGTGGAATCATGGCAACAGTTTTAGGCCCTGTCTGATACACCTGGTCACAGGTGAGAAGCTCTCTTACAGCTGCCTGATCTGCCCCAGGTCCCCAGGTGGAGACAATCACTCCTTCCCCATGGGGAGCCTGAATTACTAATGTCCTATTTTGTGACTTCACTAGTTGCTCATTTTAGGGAGGATTGAATCAGGCTGTGGTGTCTTTCATATACAGAAATTATTAACTTATACGTAGGAGGTGAGAACTATTTCACAAATTCCCCTGTCTCATGTACCATGTCAGGAAGTCCATTGTAATGATAATTTTGATTGCTTCCAGTGGTAAAAATACTTAGCTAGTATAGTGTTTAACTACCCCACATACTTAAATGGATCTTTATTTTAGTTAGAAGTAACTTACTGTGTTTCCTTGATCTTGTACTTTCAAGAAAAGGAAATTAGATTTTTGAAAGCACTTATATGCTTTACTCATCTCAATATCTGACACTTAAAAATCAAAATAATGAAAGAATTTTTATATTTCCCCATCCTGTTCAAGAGATTATTCTTTTCTTTCACTTTCCAGGCACAAGGCAAAGCCATCTCAAAGAAAGTGGCTATGAACAAAGCCACTGGATGATGAAAAGTAATTTTCCACAGTAAATGCTGAATCATCACATAGCTCTGTTGACGTTCAGAATTAATTGGCAAAGTATGCCTAAGTGCATGAAACTTGGGGAAAGTATCTATGCAATCATGTCTATTTAGTACTACAAATATATATTTGGTTACTTTGAAAAGTAAATCAATTTAATCTAATCAGAGCAACTAATAATAATATTAACCTAAATTGGAGAAGATGAGTAGAGTAGCACTTTCTGGGTTTGGTTTTGGGGATGTTTTTATACACTGGAAATTTTTAAAGAGTTATACAAGCTTTTTTTTATTTTTTTTTGCTTCTGCACAAGTCTTTGTACTGGGATAAATACCATGGGTTCATTGTGACTGTCATGCACGAAATGACATTTTCTAAGATGAAAACTTGGCAATGAATGTTCTCAGCCTTTCTTTACCTGCATGGGTTTACAAAGTGATTTACAAAAATCCTTCACTATTGCTGCCAGCCCGTGTCCTTTTGTTTGTAATGATAAGTGAGCCTTTTTTTCAAGATCAAATAAGCAAGAAACATGTTACTTAATAAGAAAAGTCAAAGTTTTCTGAAAGCCATTGGGCAATACACAAAAAGCATTTCCATCTGGGAAAAAGATAATTTCAGCTGATTATTAAGAGATTAACTTGATCTTGGAATTAAGGTTAAATTAATTTAAAATGCTAATTGTCTTTAATGTAGCATCATTTTGCTTGTCTTCATGAATTTTCATTGGTAAATGGTAAGTTATGTACTTGGTATCATTTATTAATGAAAAGCTTATGTGCTTTTCAGAAAAACCTCTGTCTCTCATGCTCATTTTAAGTAAACTAAAATATTTAGTATGTGGCATCAGCCTTTTCCAATTAATTCTGGATCTTCATGCTCTGGTAAATTTTATCCCTTTACTATTCTGTAAAATATGAATTTATTTTTTCTTTAATTTTCTGATTATAATATCCTGTATATTTTCTTTCCTTCTTTTTTCTTATTTATGCATCTCTTTTTTCTTATCCTTATTCTCTGCTTCCTCCTTGCTTACAGGGAGCCTAAAGTTTCATACCTTGTGCACCTGAAACACTCTGCCTCTAGTTGAGATCAATCTCCTTTCTATTCAGGTTCCATCTCATCTTCCTCCACATCTGCATTTTCTGTGTCCTTCCACAGAACCCACAATGTTCCCTTCTCCCCTTTACTCATTCCATGCTTTTTCCTCCTCTTACATCCTTACAGGCTGGGCATAGATGAATCCCTCTGATGATGTGTGCAGATAAATCTCGGCAGACAGCTGGTGAAACAATAGATGGTCATCTCAGCATTTTCTTGCCACCAAGAACCCTGCATGGGTCAGTGGGATGTTTGTCTCCATGACTGGTGTTCTCTGAGGTTTTGTGGAATGGTCTTATCACACAGCACCTCCGCAGGTGTGTCTTCCAGGGTATGTGACCTAAAAGAAACATGGAAAAGAACTCCAAAACTTTGTGTGTATTTGTAAATGTTGTGTGTTACTTCTGGTTAAGAGTCACCATTTAGTCTCTTTCAAAGCCTTCCCAGTCTCTTCCTTTCCTCCCATGCCATCCTAATTAATTATGAGAAGTGCTGAGTTAAAGTAAGGAGGTGGATCTGGGTGTCTGTAAGAGGAGAGGAATCATGGAGCTCATGAGCCTGAAAAGGAAGGGTGATAAAAGCTGACAGATTAGCACCCCTTCTCACTTGTTGGGAAGATATTAAAAAGCACGACAAGTACTTTCCTCTCTTGCTGTTCCTTATCTCTAGGAGCCTTCCCTGGAAACAACTAGAAGACTCCTGCACTGCCCTTCTTAACACTGTCCTTCAAAAATACAAATTATTCTCAAATTATACTAGATTCTCAGTGGGCTCCCACCCTTGGTAAGGAATTTGGTGTCATTCATTTTTTGCACTTCAATGTTTTCTCCCTCACATCTCTCATCTTTTGCTTTTCATCTGTAAGTTCTTGGCTTTGGGTTTACAGGACAACAAGCACACTTGGGTCCTCATCTCTGAGTACCAACAAAGCCTAAAATAACAGTTTACTCTTTCTGTACCAGAGAATTTACAAATGGCAACCGAAATATGTAAAGTGCTAAATATATAATAAATCTAAAACAAACTTGGTTGAAAATAACAGAATCATATAAAAACAATACATACAAGTAGAATATAATAATGGGCTTTATGGGAATGCAGTTTTGCAAATAGAAATAGTGTAGTTATGCCACTGTTAAGATAGAAACCAGCTGGAGCTTCCTGAAAAGCAGTTCAACACATTTCTAGGCATAATGTTGTTTCATAAAGCTCTTAGTATTCCTCAACATGTCAGTAGCTCCAGAAACACAATAAAATGGAATACACTCAGAGGTAATGCACCCAGCACAAAATTACATTCCCAAGCTTCAAGTAGTTCTGTATATACATAAAGTGAGCTACAAATGAAACATTGATTCAGCTTTATAAGAGTACATAAAAAAAATTGTTACTTAAAAGGCAAAATGGTCCAGAAAGCTTTACTGCCACCATAATTTATTATAGAATTAATCTATTATGTGTTTGCACCAGGTCAGGCCACTAAAGGAAACCTGTGTCTTATCGAAATCAGATTGAGAAGTACAAATCGAGAATCCCTAATGGAGCACTAAGCACACTTCAAACAGCCAGCCATATGGACTGTGTTACAGCCTGGGGATGGTTTCTTTTGAGCCATAAACTTCGGCAGCAGAGTGTGGAAGACTCTTTATTTGATATAGGGTCTTCAAGAACAATGATGCATTTGAAAAAATAAGTTAATGCTTGGCTCTGAAGTCAAGGATTCAGACCTCCTCCTGAAGACACCTCCTTCCTATTTCCTTCCTAAAACCTATCCTTTTAAATTAGGTCTATTTCAAAATAGCTTTTGCAGATAATGCACTAAGCTTCTGAAGTTAAAGTGCTTAAAGAGGAAAGCCTGTCTAATCATAGCATGTGAGACCAGAGATATCATATTATCAGTCAAAACCCACAAGAAATTCATAAGGGGGCAGGTTCATTCCCTGCATGTGCACAAGGAGCACTACTTGAAGGTCTGATTCCATGATTAATACACTTATGGACTGTTTTGACTTTTATCCATCCACAAAACTTAACCTTCATTGTAAACTGGAGTGTTCAGAGCAGAGAAATCATTTTTCTGTGGAATCATGTCAGAGCAGTGTGTACTTGTCCCAGTAAGGCACCAGCATCATATTCTGGTAGCTAGAACAAAATCCCTATCTCTGACATAGATTTCTGTAGGAAGTTAAGCAAATTGCTTTCATTTATAGATATACTGTCACTGAAAGGTCACATGGGGTTTGACAAATTACCTGGATAAATGCAGTTCCCTATTGATTTCCTATCTTGTGTTCTGTGGATGCACCTGGAAATCTTGCACTCAGTTTTTATTTTTCCTTGTGCTGCGTCTAGAAACCGAAGACAGTATTTTCTTTCTTCAGCCTCTTGCCTACATAATTTATAAATTTTTCCACACAGCAATTGTCTCCAGCTAAGATAGAAAAATAGATCCTATTATTATATATATTTCTAGATGTATTTCTATATATGTATTTCTATATACATATTTCTATATATAATACATTTTATTATTTTTACTACATTATTCTATTTTTCCCTGTCACATAACATTTTACAAAGTAACTTTTACAGATAATTTTTTTTCACATCATTGAAACTTATCTTTTGAAATTTTTATGATTTTCTTTAAGTAATAACTTTGTAATTGTTTTTCTTTCTGTACTAGCAACTAGTTGGCAAAATTATTCTTGGCATTATATTGAGATTAGAAATTGTTTATTGTATTTATTCTGCATTTATATTATGAAGTAAACTAAGAGGCATACAAAATTTGAAGTTTTTCTAATGCTCAAGCTCATGACTTCCAAAGTTTTAGCCACAGTTTTTATACTGAATGAGATAAAGAGCAGGCATGTTTTAATAAGAAATTTGCTGTCATAAACTAATTACTTGGCCAACATATGTCTTTGTTTAAAATATTATCCAAAAATTCAATCAGGAAGGTAATCTTTGAAAAAAATAAAAAAGGATTTTAGTATTACATTAATTTCACTTCATCATGTTGTTATCTTGCACTCAGTTTTTAAAAGAAGCATTTACAATATGGTCACTGATAGTTTTGATTTGTACTGGTTAAACAGATTTCTCCAGAAATTTCACTATTTAAAGAATATAATGTATGCTAGTTAAACACTGCAATAGGGTGGTGAAAATTATATTTGAATTATGTGCACTCATTACAAAGACTGATGCATAAAACTACTCACTCAGTAGTGCAGCTGAGAGGAAAACCCACTGCCACTTAGAATTCTCAGCCCAACGCCTCTCTGTAAAGAAAAGGAACCAAGTGAGATGTCTAAAACAGTGATAAAAAACCCACTGGGCTCCTCTGTGTTTAGAAGACCTTCTAGAATAACAACACATAATTAAAAGCATTTTACTTATAGCTGGTGTATCATATACTGCATCTCTGTGTTATACTTGTTTTCAGAAAAGTTAAAAAAATCAGCATGTCGGTATAATGATAGTGCCTTCCAGCATTTTCTTGAAGTCTAAATCAAAAGATAATGAATATAAAAATATACTCACACTGTATGAAACTGTCACTAACTTTCATCCAGTATCTTTTAATCAATATGCTAAAGCTGGCATTTAAATTTATTTTCTACTTTTTAAAATATTGGCTTTCCCAGTAAAGAAGAGAATTTTGTCTTGGGGAGTAGAACAAAGAGGAAAAAAAAGAAAAAGAGACACCCGTTGTAAAATTTTCAGGTGGCAGATAAACAACAATTAATATTTCCTGCTGTTTTCTATTTTTGAATTTCTTGAATTTCTACTATTTGTACAATGAGTAGTTAAGAAGAGGAAAGCAAAAAAAACCACAAATCTGAGTGAAAGAATTTATTCCCATTATAGTCAGCCCATTGTTTGCGACTAAACTCTGGGTACAAATGCAGTTCTACTAATTTTTTAAAATAATCTTATAGAACAACATCATTTAGATTATGTCTAAAGTGTTTTCTCTGATATATGCATTCCTATGTTTGTGTTTATGTTATAGTAAAAGTATTCTATGCAAAGAGACAAGGATATTTCAGAAAGCAACACAATTTCATGCAGCTTCTATATTGAGATAAAGTACATGACAAATAGTTGAAAAATTATGTATGCTGAAATAGGGACTAGACTAATGTGAACCTCCTGTGTCATTTCATTAGTGCCTTAACATCTGACCTACCCCACAGCAGCTCTCATCGCAGCCGTCAGAGACTCAGTGGACCATAGTGAGTGGTTTTGTAAGGAGTCAAAAGTTGTGCTGGCATGGCATGTGAACATCCATGGTTCAGAGTTTTAAATCCAGCAAGTTGCCCATTTCCATGAGGTGCTGAACACAGATCCCTGCTATCGATTGCAGAGTGACTACAGAGCCTTAGCTTAGACCATCTGCAACCAACTGAGATAGAGACTAAGTTTCACTGGGAATCTGTCTCTGATTAGTGTCCATCTACAAAAATATCACTCTTTCGTGTTTTTAACTTTTTTTTTTTGGTGACTGATTGGTTTGATTTAAAAACTAACATGTCCCTTCTGTTACAGTAACAATGAGAAATCACTGACAAAATTTTCCCTATGATTAACCTGAACTCAAGTATAGTTTGTTGCAAAGTTAGAATTTCATTTTGGCATAATGAGATGGCAAGAAGTGGCATATCCATAGCATCATAATGGATTTAAACTCAACATAGCATTAGTGTGCATGTTGAGATTATGGAACTGTTTACACAGTGTTTACAGGTTTGGATTTCATCCTCTAAATTGTTGCTGCAATGGTGCCAAAGCTTTTGGAATATACCAAATCAAAACAGGGATTACAGATTTTTTCTTTCCAAGACACATATTTTGAGAAGCTATTTCATCACATAATCCAGAGTGGGCATTACTCTGCCAGTGAAGAGGACTAATAACATAAAAGCAACTAGGCTAACACTATTAAGGAATGGAAAATGTCCAGAGTACAACAGGTATTTTTCTAGAAAGCTTAACACTCCCAGGATAAGCTATATGCACCCTCATTGCTATGAAAATGCTTACTGTTCTTTGTTCCTACCTGGCACCCTACAGAGTAAAGGATATCAACATTCTCTGTACTTTACTTGTTTGCTAAATATTTAGAGCAAACACAGTTGTTAAAATACATATACATATACATATACATATACNCCGTTTGTTAAATATTTAGAGTAAACCCAGTTGTTAAAATACATATAAATATACACATACATATACATATACGTATTTGTTGATTGAAGGTTTTGCAAACTCAATAAACTCATATCTTTACAGGATGGATCTTCCCAGAGAAAACTGTCCCTTTATACAAGAGCATTAAACTTGGGGAAGACAAAGGCCTAAGTAGGATGATGGGTTTCCTTTCCTCCCTCCCTTTCCTCTCCTCAGCCAGGCAATGCATTTTCCAAAGACACCAGTGCCTCAGGAATGTTATGTTTTTTCATTTCAGTGGGAATGAGGGGTTTTCACCTTTATTTATAGTTGTCATTTTTATGCTTTAAACCTCACAAGCTTTCTCTGACTGTGGAGTCATTCATATACCCTGAAAGAATTTCAGATAATTTATTGCTGTTGGACAGAGTTTTCCTCACAATGGCGTGAAGAATTACATGCTCTACTCCTCTTTTATTGCTTGTGGGCCAAATCCTGCCCTCATTTACACCACTGGAATAATAAATAACCTCCTTTGAGAGCATTAATGTGTGGTTTTTTCATTGTTTGAGGAGAAAGAATAAGTTACCCAACATCAGTTTAAAGTCTTTCAAAGGTTACTGCTCTGCTAACCTGTGAGTGCAGAACATCAAGTGCTTTTAACATAAAGAATAAAAGATGTCCATTGAGAGAACACTAAGAGAAACAATGTCTCACATTGAAACTAGCATTTCTTTATCTTTCAATTTTGGAGAAAAGCAGACAAAAATTATAACAGGAGAATAGAAGGGTTTTAGAGTGGTTAGCAGTACCAGCTGCTTGCTGCTGCAGCTCTGTGATTTTGCATCCTAACACACAACACCTCAATTAAGGCCATTAACCCATGTTGTGAATCCTCCCTAAACAGTCTGCAAGTGATGGCAACCTCAAAACCTCATGTCTCAAAGACAGGTCAGAGCTGTGGGCTGCAAGGGAGGTGTTCTCTGCCCACCACTGTGGGTTTGGATGTCCCTCTGCCTCTATCACCCCAGCTGTATCCAGGCCAAGGGATGTCTCAGCAGCAGCTCCTGGTGCTTCACAAGGAAGAAGGCAGGGAAGGCAGGTGTGAGGATACATAGTGTGGAGCTCCCAAGCGCTCCCAGAGCCCTTTTCTAGGTGGAAATTCAGTCATGTCTCAATGCAAGGGTGAAAAGGCAACTCTGACTTATTAAAGAAGAGGGAAAATGTATGGAAATGGAGAAGAAAGGAGGTACCCTTGAAAGCTGAAGGGATTTCAGCTACAGTGGCCTATAGTTCAAAATGGAAAGGGAGTTGAGGGGAAATGATACAAGGAGTCTCTGATTTATGCAGTGAACTGAACCTACAGCCCTAGAACAGATGACACTTCAATAGAAAAATTGGTTTCTGGACCACAGGGCTGTGTTTCCTCCCAGTCACAGCTACATGAATCAATTCCCTGTCCCATTCATTATCCTGAAGTACTACAGTTGCAATGACAGCAGTAGCTCATGCTGAAAAGTAGGTTTACAGTAGATTCTACTTTACTTTTGCATAAAATGTGATTTAACAGGTGTAAAGAGTAAGAAAATTACCATTCTCTATGCAATCTTCATTGTAAAATATAACTTTGAGGGCCAGAAATCCTCATTTCAGCTCCCACCAAGTAAAAGTCACTTTCACAGGAAGGTACTTAAGGCTCAGCTGGTATAAGCAGCAATAAGCCTTATTGACAGGTGAGGATCCCTTATCCCCTGGGTCACAGATGTGATTAACCCTTAAGCAAAGTTCTTTTGTGCAGTTCTATTAACTTTTAATGCACTAAGTATGCAGCCAGTAGCAATAATATTATAGCGTCTTATTTGAAAGAAATGGTGTCTAAATATAAATAGCAACTACCAGCTATTAATCCACAAGTACCTATCATTCGGTACGAGGACAGCCTGGACAGAGCATGAGGACAAGTCACTTCATGGTCAGAAAAAAATGGAGCCGTGAGATATAAACAAGTATGGGAAACAAGCTGCCAAGCTAAGTTGTTTTGACAGCATTTTGGGGATATATACTTGGGAAATATGATGCATAAATACTTTATAGAAGCACATGTTGAAAACAAAACCCTTTTTCCAAATGAGTTTATTTTCACAAATGCTTTCACCAAGCAGGAAAGGTTTTCCATTGCAAATTAGGACCAACAATACTTAAGAAAGAAGTAAAAAATAACATTTTCAGATCTATGTGGCTAACCTTTCAAATCTGATGCACCAAAGAGTGGGTCTGCATGCAGTGAATATGAAACAAAGCATCTGGATGACATTCCTTCATAGCGCCAGCCTCTACTCAAACTTAATCCTTTAAAAACCGTAGTTCACTGTCTTGGGGGTTTAAAAACATTCACTACACTTTTATTCAAGGCTGTGCTAGAAGCTTAAAACAAAGAGGGTCAGGATTTTAATTTTTTTTAATACTTTGAAAGGGACTTTTTTTCCTTTTCCCTGAGAATAACTTAGAAAAAGGAAATAATCTCTGATTTACTAAATTTTCATAAATGTAAATAGTTGAATACATTTCATCTGCAATTGAAATTGGCTTGTGTAAAAACAAAGGCATTTCATTCTTTAAAAAGATACTATTTTGATTCACCTGTGAAGACTGCATATGATACAAAATGGCCAAAAGATCTATGGAATCTTCCCCTTTGGACATACTCAGAATTCTGCTGGATGAAGGCCTGAGTGACCTCTTTAACTGGATCTTAACCCTGCTTTAAATAGGGGCTTGGACTATATGACCTTCAGCCCAAGTTATTCTGTTGTATAACCATCTCTCCTGCTAAAACAGAAGGAAGAGAATTGGCAAGGAAAAAAACTTTTTCTATCTGAAGAAAAAATACCTGCAGTCTGAATTTACAGGAATCTATGTGACCTAGAGTCACAGACCTTTTATGGAATGACAATAAATGTGAAATTGGGCTCCCAGGTAATCTCGTCATGCAGCAGGGAAGAAGTGTTTAGGGGGTGTTTCAGGCTGTGGTATGAACTCATACAGAACATGAAGGGCTTAGCAGTTCAGCACCTTCCCTGCTTTTTCTCTTCTGCCTCATATTCACAGCTTTCACTCCTATGGGTAAAATTAATTTCTCAAATCTGCTTTCAACAACATAAATATTAACTCTGTCTATCTATCTATCTGTCCATCTATTTATCTATCTAAGCAAAGCAATATACTGTATTCCTAAGCTTCTCCAGGAAGAGTATGAAAATTCTTCACATCACATAGGCAGTTTTTAATACATTTACTCTTGGCAAGGAGTTTGCTTAACTCTGGTAAATTATGAATCCACTCACATATACAAAGAAAGAGCAGCCAGAGAGGAAAAGGGAGCTGGATACCAACCCTCTAATTACATCTTTTCTTCTGCCACAAAGGTATGTGTAACTGAATGCTTCACCTCAGACTCACAGCTGGCACTCACTAGCACCATATTCTCCATTTGCTCAAAGACCCTTGTAAGACCAGGGAATAGGACTGAAGAAGTACTAAGCTTCAAAATTGCAATGTAAATTGAGGAGATTTAAATTTTTTAATTCCTTGCTGTCATGTATTTGGGAAAATTAGGCCATATACATCTCAAATTCTTCATTATATGTTAGCAAATTTTTTGACCTTTAATCTCTCCATCCTCACCCTTCTGATCTAAAACATATGCAAAACATCATTCTCTTGGCACAAAAATTGTCAAAGAAAATTAATGTTTGTGAAGTATTAAAAAATGGCAGAAATAACTATCTTACATGAATCCCTGGAAAGAGCTGTGTGCCTTTGGTAGGGAGAAGTGAAGATAATGAAGCAAAAATAGTTACAGTGCAGCTTTTAATTAAAGATCACTGCTCAGAGTTATATGGAAAAATTGTAGGTAACCATTTGATCAAAGACTGTAGCACTGCCTATGCAAAACAGGGACCCAATCAAAGTTGCAAAGACATCTTATTCTGCTTTGCATCTGCTTGGCTTTACATAGTTTTCCTTTCATAATATTTCTGAGTACACAGAAGAGAAAATCCCAAGTTTCAGTAGCAGTAGACCACACCAGGAATAGAGCCCACCTGAAGAAATTACAAGTAGAGCAGACCTGTGAAAAAACAAACTTCTGCAATAAGATGTAAACTATACTCTCAATATCCCTTCTTTAGAAGATCTGAGCAGCAAAAAAGAAATAATGCATGAATGGAGACTTTTAAAAAAGAAATTAGACTGACTCAAATTTTCTCATTAATGCTCTATTTTCAAGACTAGCTTAACTTTCTTAGAATCTCAATGGCAACTAAATATCTAAGTCCATAGAGCAATGAAAGGAATATTTAAATATTTTCAAATTAAACTGGGTAATTCCAATCTGATACCTGAGTCCCATTCTTAAGTTTTCAATGAGAATGGAAAATGAGAGGGGTGGCTTCTTGAGACAAGGGAAGAAGAGCTAATGCTGCAAAAATAATCTGTTTTGATCCAAATTTAATGTTTATAATTTTATTGCCCTCAGTATTAATTCAGAATGGCCCAAAAGTATTTCATGGATATAAAATACAGAGATGCACCAGATCAAATCTTTAACATCTTGATATTTACATAATATATAACTGATGGAAATTATATGATGGTACACCAGAAGAATGAGAGAAGCTATTTCTTTGTATGACTTGACTCTTATGTTTTTTATTTCCTGAACTGAGTCATTGAAAAAAAAAAATGCAAATTATTTAGTAGGACAAAGTCAAGAATTTTATTCTAACCCTATAGTAACAGAACAAAGAGCAACTATTTTAAACTGAGGAAGGTACATTTAGATGTGATATAAAGAAGAAATTTTTTTACATTGAGGGGGGTGAGACACTGGAACAGGTTTCCCAAAGAAGTTGTGGATATTCAATCCCTGGAAGTGTTCAAGGTCAGGGTGGATGGGGCTTTGAACAGCCTGATCTAAGGAATGATGCCCTCACCCATGGCAAAGGAGTTGGTCTATGTGATCATTGAGGGTCCCTTTTAACCCAAAACACTTTTTGATTCTACAAGTTTGTGAAATTGGCACTTTAAAACAGATTAAATAATGGCAAATATTAAGCTAAACAATTTGAAAATTTAGGCTACACACTATCATACATGATAATGTAGATTCATTACACTGATTCATTTTTTGTGCTTCCTCTGTTGGTGTAGAAATATCTGAGTGCAACCTTGATGCTTAAGGATTTTGAGAATTAGTGAGGATAAGAATCTGTGGTTTTCTAGGTGCTTGAAAGACTTTACCAATCCCTGAAAAAACAGGCTTTTGTTTTAGATGTCTCTGTACATTTACAACTCTAACAGAAGAGTACTACAGATGTGGGGAGTTAATTTTCTACTCATTTAACAAAAACTTTGGTGAGGTTAACCATGAAGCTCACAAGACTGTCCTGCATCTCATGGCTGATCCCAGCTTGTGTGTCTGTCTTTGGGTCCAGCCCAGGAGCACTGTGTAACATTGCTTCTCAAAACCACCAAAGTCTTAGTCCTAGTTCTATCCCTAAGCCTTTTCTATCTTTAGAAAATGGAAAAGAGCAAAAAGTAGGGTCCCTTTCAGGACTTTCTGTAACAAGTTTCCAAGGACCTATAGCTTGTGGTTTTTAATTTCAAATAATATCACTGTTTATAGAGAATTAATAAGCAAAAATTATACTTTTAAATAGAGCAAGAGCAATGGCAAAGACCTGCTATGGTGATTCTGTAAAGACAGTTAAATAGTTAAGTAGTGTAAGAAAAAAGTCTTAAAACAGAAATAAATTAAGTACAATAAAAGTTTAAAAAGTGAGATGGCAAAGGTCTTACTCCTTTTTTTAATACTATGAAATATGATTTATGGCAGCTTATATGTGTTTCATCTCATGAAAAAAATGAAATAATAGAAAAGGATTTATCCAGTCAAAAAGTCTGCCCACACCATCTCCCATAGAAACTTTTGATTACAACGTACTGCCTTACCATTAATGCATACCATATAATACATTGAATGAAATGCCAGATTTCATTCCCTGGGTTTTTTTTTCTTTAAAAACCACAAATGTTTAAAGTAAAATGTGCATAATGATTTGAGAATTCGTTTCTGAGTGACAGATAAATGCTAGGAGGAAGTCTGACTTACGGTAATCAATCTTGTAACAGAAATATATTCAAACTGAAAGGGTATAACAAAGTGAGAAACTTGAGTCCATCTGAACACTCCATGAATTCCAAAGAGCACAGTCCTAGTAATCTTATTAATTTTCTTTTTCTTAACCATTAGGCTGTACCAATTACTATTTGGTAGGTTCCAGTAAAGCTTCAGCAAAAAGAGTGGAAGTGTCACTTTTTAAAATAAGCATCTAGTCATATAATGTAGTAGAGTATTTAATGACTTAAGGAGCCTCAGTTTCCCAAATATTCAAGGTTCAGAACTGCCGAACTTCCTTGTCTAAGGGAAGTGCTGAAAGTTGACCATCACTGAACACTAGAAAGGACTTTGATTTACGTCCCAACTTTGAAAATATTCTTCTAAAAGTGGAGCACCTAGATTGCCACATACCTAAAAACAGGATTATACTATCGCATCTTGAACATATTTTTGTTTTATAAAAGAGGCAATTCATCAAACTGCTGAACAATATACTCTATGCAATGAAAGTGCTATTGAAAATCTTCCAAGTGAGAAAGCAAATATTTCATAGCAGAGGGGAACATTTTCAAAAGTGACTTTGCAGCTTGAATCAAGCAAATCACTTCAAGAACTTTTAGGCATCTTTG
This sequence comes from Grantiella picta, assembly GCA_013397955.1. Classification (NCBI taxonomy): domain Eukaryota; kingdom Metazoa; phylum Chordata; class Aves; order Passeriformes; family Meliphagidae; genus Grantiella; species Grantiella picta. Next base: position 1,563,866 of record VZRM01000657.1, read on the forward strand.
TGTTTGGTAGCGTTTGAAATTGTTTCAGGCTCCTGAATCAGGAAAGGTCAGATTTGTAAACACCAGTAGAGAGGCTCTTAATATATGTTTAAACACTCGTGATATAGACATATAGGTTTGAGATAGTCACTCCAGCTTCCCTTCAAATTAGCAGAGAACTGATAGCATGATGTTAGGATAGCATATACCTCCACATGGCATTGACATCAAAATAGATCAGATGAATTCCAGATGAACTCCTGCATATTTCTTTGCCTACACTGACTATAGGAAAACCTATTTATAGGGCTAATTAAATTATCTGAAACCTGTTCTAGATTGCTAAAGGTGAAAATAAGGGTCTTAGTGGCATTTACAAAAGAAGCTAAGTACTTAATTCAAATTCACCTCCTTTACACACAAAAAATAAAGTGCTATCAAAGTCAACTTGTCTTTGTCTGAAATGAATGGAATTTCAGTTACTCAGTAGCTTTCCAAAAGCTTACAGAACTTGTGAAGTCTAAAAACTTAGTCTTTCCCTATGCATATTCCCTTAGGTATGTTTGAGAATATCCCACTTGCATGCTTGGCTTTAAATTTTCTAAGTTCTTCTCAGTGTAATAAGTAATATTAATATATCTTCTTCAATATGTTTTAGTCATCATGATAAGAGCCAATTTACTCAAATTTTGCAGGTTTTAAGCACATAAATTTTAAGTGAGTTACTCATTGAAATGCCTAAATTCCTTTAGTCAAGGAAAAGCATAGAGTGTTTTTGAAAGCCTTTAGAGCTACATCATGTTCACCTAATTTATTGACCTAAACTGAGATAGGCAATTTTATGAAAACATTGAAATACCACTGCTTTCTAGAATTTAATAGCAGATATTATGAAAACATTCAAATACCACTGCTTTCTAGCATTTGCTTTACAAAGAACGGCAGTATGTTTAAAAAAAAAAAAAAAAAAAAGAGCAGTTCTTTAGGTATCTAAAATGTAGGTGAAATTTATTCTCAGAGGGATTGCATCAAGCCTAAATAGGTTTGTTTTTCTACTCAAATTCTTTAAAAGAATGCTCCACCACACATATTTACAGAGATATTAAAGATGACACATTGAAAAACATAGTGCTTTTAGAATAACAAAAACATCTCAGCAAAGTGCATCCCAAAACCTGGGATATGGCAAACGGTACCAATTAACTAAAGGGAAATTGGACAAGACTAAGCATTTACGAAAATTTCATCTTGGATTTTAAGGTGTTTAATTTAATGTTTCAATTCAACGTTCATATTTGACTAGGACTTTCTGAAGGTAGAGTTTGAAAAAATATTTTGAAGTTCTCAGATGAATTGTACAAGATGAATGAAGAGCATTGTTCTATCACTCGTGATGTTGGGCAGCTGTATCATAGCTAATTATCATTGCCAAGCAATTTAGTATTTACCAAGGCAGCTGAATGATCCTGGGATCTTTCAACTCTGTCTTATTCAGTAAAACAGCCCAGAATGTCAAAGGAAAAGCAAATAGCACTTTGACATGAGGAAGCATGCCTTTCACCATAGCATTAAATTCCAACCTGTCTTTAAAGGCAAAAGAAAAAAATGTTGAGGGAACATTCTTTAAAAGTAATATTCCCAGTAGAAATTTGGTAATAAATGCCTCTCCTTTCAGTATGGAAAGGGATGTATTCCACTCTTTGTTGGACGCCGTGCATCACAGCAGGAACAACACATGGTAACAGAGCTGCAATGAGAGTCTTCTGCACATATGGAACCAGCAAATTAGGCCAAATTTTTAATTGTAAAAAATGATTGAATCCCTTCCATTCCAATCTAATAGTCATTTTCCCTAACAGCAAGCATTAATGACTTCCCTGACTAATGAAAATTAATTGCTAGCCCGCCTTGACAATTACATTGTGATCGATCAAGTTTAAAGGAGCTGCAAGGGTCATTTGCTGTAATTCTAATGCAATCCATTAAATCTGCAGCAGATGATAACTTTTAACTTTGTTGTGTATTAGGGAATACTAATGGCAACTCTAGATGTCACTGTTTATACAAGAGGAGATACATCATATTGTCTATTTTTCCTAATGTTCTTGAGGTGTTGCTGTTTCTCAGCTGACACAAAAATTCCTTTTGACATCAAAGTACAGCATCTCTATAATCTTATCAAGGTGCCATAAAGGCAGAGTTGCACAAATCCAAAAAGTAACCTGAGGATGCTCTTCCCCTTTCAGGGCAAGGTCCTGTGTGTTACACAAAACTGAGCTGTAAAACTACTGACAAATTTGCTAAATCCTGAAGGAATGGGCTGTCAGAGAAATACATCTAAAGCACGCATCTTGTTTTATTGGTCCTGCAGCAGCCATCAGCTGTGCTAAAGCCCTGAATGAGATCCAGTGTCTCTTAGAAAAAATGGAGTTGTAAAATAAGGTTCAAATTTGTGAAGAGTTATTGAAGGGGTTCATACTGAACAACAAATACAAATGGTACTAAAATACTGGAACTGCACTGTGCATTCTTGAATGCCTTTCCAGGCACATCATCCAAATGTTTGCAGCACCTGCATGCTGAATTCGATTTTTTTGAAACAGGAATTCAAGGCAAATCACATTGGAATTAAAAGGAAAACATAGCAACAAAACCACCACAACAAAACCAACAAACAAAAAAAAGAAAGATCTTTAAACTGAAGCTTCTATAGTTTTCTCAGCTGATTTGAGCTATCCTGTATACAAGCATTTTTGGGAAAATTTTGATAAGTTTTCACAAGGTGGGAAAATAGTGATTAGAGAAGTGAATGGAAGAATTTTAATCTAATTTTAATCTGCTGCCTGTTTTTAGTCATGAGTTTAAGCTTCTATCTAGACCTGCCTTTTTATCACAAACACAGAGACACACACATGCAATCTCATCTCAACATCTCATTTCAGAAGTTGTGGAGGTGTTTCCAATAAAAAGCTTTCTGTGGCAGGATCCAGTACATGGTTTTGCACAAATGCAAATGAGTATTTTTTAGGTTAATACATCAATTTGTGAGGAGGTTACTGAAAGGAATTATGACCTTAATATTTAATTTTTTAAATAAAATAGTCCAGGGTTATTTTATCTTCTGGGAGAGTTTATTCCACCATCTACTATTAGGAAGACTGATTGCAAACAGAAAGTGCAAGAATTCCAGCAGTGATGCCAGTCCATATTTTGAAACTGACAAAAGATTCACCCTTCTGCTTCTCTTCCTTACATCTAAGGTAATCACCCTACAATGAACACTGCAGAGATTCTCTACAGAGGATTTCACAGAACTCTACCAAAAATAAGCACAAGAATATGAAAGGATATACAGACTGACAAAAAAATAAAAGTCACAAATGATTCCACCTTGAAAGGTTAAACAAGTACTCTAAATACACACTTTATTATGATATTATTTTCCGGTTTTTTCCTAGTTTCTTCTAGGAAAGATAGCAAACTTATTTCTCTGCAGAAATATTATTTTTCAAAGAAACAAGACATCTTTGTATAAGATTCTTACTCAGCAGAATCCAAAAGAAAATTTCATATATTTTCTATACTGATGTAGCATCACACTAAGAGCCAGTGACCAGAAAGGAGTAGAACTTTTAAAGTGTACCTAAAAAGCTGTATTGAAAGCCTTTCCCATCCTACAAGAGGAGTTTTTAGATTTGCTGTGAGTGAGGCCAAAAGCATGCACTGAGACCGATATAAACCAGCAAGAATTCCATGAAAACCAATTAAGTTATTGTGAATTTATAGAGGTATAACCAAGATCAGATGTTAGTCTATGGAAATGTATTTGAAACAATGCAGAGACATGAGCTTCTTCAGACTAGAGCCATTTTAGTGTTTGGACAATGGACTGTGATCAGTGGATTATGTTTGGGTGCAATAGGCTGTGCTGCACTACCAATGGTCTATAAAATTTTCCCAAAAGTGTCATCAAAGAAAAAAACACACTCTAAAAGACAGAAGAAAGCTACACCATTGCCTGCTCCAGCATGGGTAGATTAAGCACTGATAAAATATTTGACAGCCTCTCCAGACATTTCTGCTCCACCCACGCACTCTTTGGAGTGCAAAATATTTTGAAAATTTTTATGTCGTCTTCAATCTTTTTGGCAAATCTACCATTAGAAATAATATGCATTTGATCTTATCCATGGTTTTCCTGAGGTAATTAAAGCCAAAAGCTACTGGTTGCACACTCATTACGGAAACTGTTCTGAAAACCTCCTTCCATACAAAATTTTCATATTTACAATTACAACGTAAGAGTCAAAGCTTGCTGAAATCACTGAAATAGTTCTACAGGTCTTATTGACTTTTACCAAGACTAAGACATGAATAGAAGTTTAATATTTAGCCATGAAAGTGTGTTATCTTACCCCAAGCTTATGTGTGAAAGCATTTCCACTGATGTCAAAGACTTTCATATTACCCAGATTATGACTGTGCTTATCTACTACATTGAATCAAAGACTTTCATGTCTACTCCTCAGACAAAACTTTCGCCTTTCAGTTAAATCTCAGCTCAAGTATATTTATGGATTCTGACATTTCCAAGAGACCAGCACTCAAAAATTCAACCTCTGACTAGTTACGGTTCTGAAGCACTTTTAAAAACCATGGCATATAAAGAAAATAGTCTCGTCTCATTCAGGAAAGGTGAAAAACATACCATTATCAAGTGTGACACTGCTGATGTGGAAAAAAATTAAGTATTGCAACAGGTTATTAAATTGTTAATGGCTACATTCTATTCTCAGGTTTGTGGTTTGATGCAGTCTGGGCAAAATGTCAAACTGTATCAACATTAACAGCTTCTGACAAGCTCAAGAGGGAAAAAAAGAGCTGAATGAATAAGCTTTTCTGTAAATAAAGAGACATTGTAACCTTTAAAGTGAGACAGAATTTAATTAAGAAAATTAACACAGACTTTTGAGAGACTGCAATTTTCTGAATCTCATTCAGTTCTGTCAAGCAAAAGTTGTATTCTTTTATAATAAGACACAGCAAGTGCCTACCTTCTCATCAAAAATTAGTGATATCTTCAAGAAGAAAAGGAAGAGGAATGAAGTTTGTGAATTTTCTTTTTACAATTATCCACTTTTAATTTATAGAGCGCTAGTGTCAGATTTGAGAAATGTGAGAAAAGGCTAAATTTTGGAACTTTTTTTTTAATCTTGGAAGTAGCAATAGTAAACACATCAAAAAATTTCTCATTCCAATTGAAATTGGAAACCATGGGGTGAGAGGGTTTCACTATCTCCATTTCAAAGTTGAGGAAAATTAAATGCAGTCAGGAGTGTGAATCAATAGCCAGAGAAAAAATCTCTTTCAAGTGCTGCACCTGAAAAAAAAAAAAGAATTCTTATTTTAGCTTCTGAAATTTATTAGCTTCCTAATCTCCATCTTAGAAAAACAAACGTGAATTTATGCATTTTAAAATTTTACTACTGAACCATTCTGCTCCTGATACATTTTGGGTGCTGAATAGGGGAGAAATTTTGACTATAAGGGTAGAAACTGGATTTTCACATCCTTCAGTCTCTAAGTTCATCAGAGGCAGTACTGACTACAGAGTGAACTTAGCCATATGTGGAGACATCCCTGAGAAATATGAGATGTCTCCATTTAAGTGTCTAAATCAAGAACCGAATTCCACTCTAAATGATTATACGCACAATTTATAGGTTTTTTTGTGCACCATACAAAAATTTAATCTTTTGTGCATTTCCATGTAGACTTCTAATTCATGCGGACAAGGACATAATCTTATTTTGAGAAGAACAGCTCAGCTGCCTCTGTCTCAGGAAGCTGACACTGTTCTCTGCTTCTAATTAATCTTATTCCATCAGTTCATCCCAGCAGCTGGAAAGGGTTTTCCTTCCGAGGACTGAAGCAGCAAGGCTTCCCTAATCTGACAATACTGGATCCTTGCAGCTGGTAGGCAGTGATGGCACGTGTCACCCACACTCCAGCATCCCATTGACCCATCCAGCTTTGCCATGCAAGTATCTCCTCTTCCCTTAAGAGCACCAAGCAGAAAGACTCTATTCCACACTTGGAGAAATGCTTCACCCCACAAAGCAGAAAAGGGCTCTTGTAGGACCTTCATGTATCATTTATTCCTTGTGAGTCCATCTGCAGTTAATTTTAGTTCCTATTAAGCATCTTCTCATTATAGTGCAATATAAACATTAAGGAACAATGGGAATTTTGGCTCTGCAACTGCATTTCTGCAGAGACACTGAGGCTGTTTCATTTTTCATCTCCATAAGGCTGAGGCTGTTATTTCCAACACTGAACGCTTTGTTTGATAACATCTTAAAAATGTTATTGATCCTGAAGCTTTAATGTGGAACATTTGTTAGCTTAATGCTCTGCCATTCTCTCTGCTGTTCACAGAGATGTAACTGTTAAGGAGAGTCTCTATTACAGGTTTATCACAGTAATTTATTTGAAGACTGATGCTTCAAGAATGTGAGCAAGTCCTGTAGAATATACTAACCATGCTTCATTTGCTTTGATTGTTGACTCCTTTGTCCCATCACAGGATCAGAGCACAAATATGCAGCTGTTCTTTGAACTTTTCTATGTTCTGCACCACCATATTTATGGCAGCAGTAAAACACTGAGAAGCAGCTGAGGGCTGGGCCAGCACACCCTTTTAAGAAGCAGGGATTTTCCAATAGTCCCAAAATATTCATTTCATGAGGGCACCATTGAACATTTGTCTTCTTTTTGAGGACAGTGTTGAGAACTTAGAGTTAGTTCTTCAGTATAAAACAAATATATAAATTGGTGTTAGGATTTCTGAGAATGTAAACTTTAGACCCCATGTTGATTTCAGCTAAGTTCTGAATGAACAGTAATACTTCTTTCCAAAGTTTCACTGAATTTTCAATGCCAATCGTCAGTTCCAGTTGCTGGCAGGTAGAATCATAGACATGCCTACCAAGATTTTAACAGGAAATAAAGGGAAAGGGAATATATTTTTTTTGTGTGTCTTCTTTTCTTTTTTGTCAGATTATTGGGTAGCTAATTTCAACTCTGATGATTAAAGAAGTTCACTAATATTCCTCTCCTCTTTTTTCACGACTCAAGAGTTTGTTTATCCAGCTGCTTTGAGTAAGAGTGCAGTCTGAAAAGGAAAATTTTCTGAGAGTGGTCCTGATCCACATGGGGATGAAAGAAAATGCTTCAAAGTTGTTCTTTTCCCCCCCTTCTCTTCTTTTCTTTCTTTCTTTTTACCCTTTTTTTCCTCTCTCTTTTGAATGTTTGCTTGTTTCTCTACTTTGCTCTGACTTGCACTTACAAGGAAAAGCAGCATGAGATCCTGGATCTACAATACTTAATAGACCTCTTTGACCTCTTGGTCAAAGTTCTAAATAGGGATATGATGTGTTGAGACTGAATTTCTACCCTGAATTGGTAACAGTGTCACCGGTGTGCCATATGTACACCATAACCTATTTTCTATGAAAAATTTATTTTATGAGAGAGATCTAGTGACTTTTTTCTTAAAAATTAAATAAACTTTTCACAATGTGTTGGGACTAAATATATCTTTATTAATGACCGCTCTGCAAATTCCTAAAGCTATTTTGAATCAAAAGAACTTCTTCAAAAGTTTCACCTTAAAATTATATTTTAACACGTGTTTTTTCCTAACTAGTTCAGCATTTTTCTTCAATACTGACTGCTAATTTGTTTACAAATGTATTATTTCCTTCTCTTTCACAGGTTGCTGTAAGTTGAAGTATCTATAAATTCTGTAGACTATTGGCAGCCAGATTCTCCTTCTTTTTACTGAGTTGCACATAAACAGAATTTATGATTAAATTGGGAAATATTTTCCAATGCAGATAAATAAGACAAAATCTCAAGTAATCCTCAATAATTTTGGACTTCAATAGACCATTGTACTGCAATGTCCATCTGTTCAGAATATTTTACACTTTATGGTCTAAAGCAAGATGCTCATACCCGTGAAAGCAAAAGAGCTTGTCCGGCATTAAGAGGTCAGCAATCTGCTGAGAAAGAAAAGCAGGATGTCAACGTCTTTAATAATGATCTTGAAGACCGTAGAGTATTTGAAATGTGCTTTGTTAAATAAAAGGATGGCTTTCTAAATCATGACAACTACCAGCTGAAAAGTTCAATAACAAATTCACTGAAGTATGAGCCATGGCTGGTGCAAACTAGGCACACACAGATGGAAGAGTGGAATAACTTTTCCATCTTAGAAATTTTTCAAGTGATTTATTTGCTTCAAATGCAGGTACTGAAAAGCCATGATACAAGGTACCCGTGAGAAAATTAATAGGCATGGTCCTAGAGTGATATACATCTTTCTCTTCACTTTATATACAAAGGCACTGTTTTCTTCTGTTATTGAAATTTGTCTTTTTTATAAATCGTACACAAAAAAAATCATGTTGTCAATAAATATTTTCTCTGACTATAATGGGTTTTATGAGTAGAAGAGCTTAAAAACACATTTACTATAATTCATTCTGTTTCTGTAGGAGTTACTTTACAGACCAAATGACTTGGTAATCAATTCTTCAGACTGTGTATACTGCTCTCATTTAGATTCCTGAAAGATGCCAGTAAGGAACCATGTTAATTAAGGTTAATTGACAGAATGTTCAAAAGAGAAGCTATTTCACCATTCTCAACTGCTCAAAAGGCCCCCAGAACTCAAACTTTTCAGAGATTCCCTAAGCAGAATGTATAAAGCAGACTTTTTCTGGCACAAAAACCTCAAACTAAGTTTCAGCCCAAGAATCTTTATAGTTCCAGAAGATATGAGAATGACAGAGACCCCAAGTTGACTTTTCCATCACAGATCATGCTGGCAGAGCAGAGAATTTAAAATACAACCCACAAAACCACTCAGCCTGTCCTTTAACATGTAATCTGAGCAAGCTTGACCAGGAGCCACCAAGAAACAGTGAACATCATTTCAGTGACTGAGGAGCCATTTCTAGCCCTGTTTAATTTCCTTTGTGCGTCCTGAAGCATGCCACGGCAGCAGATATTAGCTGTAAATCTCCATTCAGATTGCTACTAGTTCAGATTCTGCAACAGGCACAGACCTGACAGAGGCAGCCCCTGAGCAGGTTTTATTTCTTAATGTCTCTAGCCACAGTCCAGGCTGGCTGAGCTCAGCTGGCATCCTGCATGCTGTGGGTTCTTGCCAAATGATCCACAGCTTTACTGCTTGTGGTGTTGGATCTCGGGGAAAGAAACGGGGAACTGACAGCTCCACTGAGCATCAGAGAAAGGACAGGCTGGAATGTGTTTAATTTTGTTAATAACACAATATCCTGGGTATGTAAGTCCAAATGGACTTTTCAACACCCAGGCAGATGCCAAAATACTGATTCATAGATTGTAAGTGGATGCTAAATTATCATATCTCTGCTTAGAAATAGAACTTACAATTTGGCAACAAAAGGAAAAAAAGAAATCATCTCTTTGGATAAATGCTGCCAGTGGAGCTCAGATAAATTTCAAAATGCAAGATCATAGGATTTACAACTAACCATTGCAACTGCACCATTCCAAATTTTAAACAGCATTAATTCAATGTTTTGGTTATTACCTTGATTGGAAATTGAAGTCTATATTGTTGAAGAAAGAGTACAATAATGGAAAATTAAACTAATGCTCCCATTGGGGCAATATCTGTTGACTACTAATTCAGACCCAGTTTGGCTCCAGGCATCAGTGTTTGGACAGCACTGCCTGCATAGTGTCAGTCACACATTCAAAAGAGTAAAGAAAGAAGAAAATTGGGTATGAAAATTGGCATGTTTAAGCTAGTGACTTGGAATGCTGAATTTTGGGTTGATGCAACACCAAATTGACTATTTTCAAGCCCAGAGAACACCTAACCAACAGACAGCTGTGAATGATTTGCTCTACCCTTAACCATTAAGTTCAACATGGTGTGCCAAGAATCTGAATTATGAGGCAAAGGGAACAGACTTCCAGTAATGATGTGTCATACACAAAAGAGAAGAAAAATAATGGCAAATCAATGATTATCTCCAGTCAAGGAGTTTTCAGTAACATAGGATGACAATTATTGGTGCATGAATTCGATCCAAACCCATGTGTTGGCCTTGCTTCAGCCTGCAAAATACAACCTACTTTATGGTAGAAGGCATCCTACTGGAACAGAATATTTTACAATTTCTGAACTTCCATTTCCCATAAATTATCTTTTCTAATTGATGCAATAATATACTTCACTTGCTGACATGATTAGCTCAGCTACAGAGATGCTAGTTACCCTTGCAAAAAAATCTGAAACAGTCATGAATGGATTAGGTTAAGATATTTTGATTTAAGAAGAATCAGAGGAAGCAGAGAGGTAATATTTAAGCTTATTTGAGTTTAAATTTTTAAAACACATTTTTCTTTTTGTGCTCTCCTGTCCTTGTAGCATGGCATTTTGAAAAAACTGTAGTGAAATATCCTGGTCTTACCTGCATCATTAAGCAAACCAAGAGCTATTTTCTGACCAATTGACTTTATTGTCTCTACACAGATTTCAGAGTGTTGCTTGGGTAATCAAGCAGAAGAAAGATGCTGGGAAAGAACAGCAGGTATCTAGATAGAAAAGAATAAAAATTAACTGAATTATGCCTCTGTGGGGCATCAGACCTCAGTTGATACCAACCTACAGAACTGCACAATGGTTACTTGCCAGGAAGAAATGAACAATTTAATCAAGTAACAACTGAATTACAATTACAAAAACTACATTGTTGGTTCTGATGTAAAATCATGAGATTCCAGGAGACAATCTTGATTTAAAAAAAATTGTATGCTCAGAAGGCTATTTAGATGAAGGATTATCCACAGTGGTTTGGAAATTCTGAAGAATCATTACATAGCCAGAAACTGACTAAAAAAAATTTTAAAATTTAGTTTTAAAATTTAAAAATTAATTTTTTTTTAAAATAGCAGAAGTCAAAAAAAAAAGACACAAAACACATTCTCCAATTTTTTAGGAAAAAGCAATGTTAATTTTTGACTATTTCTGAAATACTCTTTCTCTTGCACAAATTGTGAGCTCCCATGAACTACAATGAAATGAGATTAAGAGGTCAGGCAAGAAATTTCTAGAAGCAATATACACTACACTCACATTTTTCTAGCCTTAGTGTAGAGCTGCAAAAGGCTACAAAAATGCTATCTGCAGATACTGCAACAAACTTGTTTTAAAATTTACTTTTAAAACATGGTTACTTTACCAATAGATATTACTTTTTACCCTAACAAGGCACATATCCCCCTGGATTATACACTTGCAACAAACTTAGTTGTCAACTTCTGTTCAATTATATACACTGAACTATTTTCCAGGCCTTACTTTTCTCGTTTATTTTGAAATTAAAAAGTGAAAGCAATAATGCAGAAATTCCTAATGCAATATTTCAAAAGCAGTATTTTTTTTTCTCCTTCCCTTTTTGAATGAATCTTCGTCAGAATCAAGGTTTTCCTGGAGAATGTACTATCTGTTCAATCATACTCTTTTCAATGAGCTTTGTGAAACAATAAGACTATTAGTTGATAATAATATTTTTTAAGTAAACAACCTGTAAAGAAAAGAATTTTATAGCTGAATGATTTATGCCACTTTAATTTTGTAAAAATGGAAATGTAAAAATTGAAGTTTGAAAAAATGGAAATGTAAAAATTGAAGTTTGTAAAAATGGAAATGTAAAAATTGAAGTTTGAAAAAATGGAAATGTAAAAATTGAAGTTTGTAAAAATGGAAATGTAAAAATTGTAGTTTAGGACTACAATTAGAACTATTTCAGAGAAGAATGGACAGAGAACTTTTTTGTTGTTGTTTCCATATGAAAACTTTCACAAAACATGTGTTCCATTTCTAAATGATTCATCTTTTTTCGTTCCAGATACACACAGGCTTATAGAGTAATAAATAAATTCCAGAGTAATTATTTTCCAGAAAGATTTTCTAAAGAACTTATTAATGGATTTAATGTGTTTGGATCTGCAAAGCAATAATATCAGAAAATGCTTCTGTCAAACTAGTTCACAAATATTCTAAATCCCTCCTCAGTTCCTCTATAGTTCATAACTAAGCAGTGTCACTGCAACTGCAAACCACCACTAACAATCCTACCTTTATACAGCATTTTTCATCTGGAGGGATTCTGAAGAACTTTGCTTTTATTACTTCAATGCAAAGGTCATTCATTTCCAAATGACAGTTCTTTTAAATTCTCCTTCCTGTGATGCAAAGACACGGACATGAAAGATTCAGTGAGCTTTCAGGCCAAGCAATATTGCTCTACACTTTCCCTTCATGATTTGGGGTGATTTCTCTCCCCCACCCCCTGCCCAGCCATGAAAGGATGTAAAGTCAGGATTGTAGTGCTTAGTCCCTAGAGTCACATTTGATTAAAAATGCAGGAACTAATGTGCCATTGGCCTGCTATGGTCTTAACATACAGTTTATTATCCAGTTTATAAGAAACATGTTATTCATATAAGTGGCATTATTAGAACCATAAATTATTGCATAAGCATAGATCTCTATTTGTAACTGCTGTGGCTTTCATTAGAAATGGCTAAAAAAGTACTCCAATCAGTTGTCCTAGGAATGATCTATATTAATGTCCATGTCTTCTGTCTGTCATCTGGAATTTTTTGGCTTTCTAGGGAAAATCAAGTACCATATGAAAAGGCAAGTGGAAATAAAGTACAAAAGGAAACTGTTCAGTTCATTTTTGGCATTCCAGTACAACTTGGAAATCTGGAGATTGATAAAGGCCTTAAAAAGAAAAAACTGCAAAGATATCTCAGCGCCATTGTTACATGTTCGTTTTCAATCTCACAATTTTACTAATCTTAGTAAGTGCTTAGGAGCATTTATTGCCTTGTCAAAACTAGCGTAAAAAAGGCAATCTTGCAATAGGGTGTTATTACACTCTATTATTTTGTGCTGTAACTACAGCTGTTTTGATAGGTCCGTCCAGTTTGGGTTTGTTTTTTTNGAGGGATGTTGAGAGATTGGGTAGGATCCCCTTTAAAGGTAAAAACAAAAGCAATGAAATATGAATGTCTTTAAGGTTAGGGTTAAGTTTCCAGTTAAGCCCATTGGAACTACATACCCAGAGTTTTAGATAAGTTTAATGAATCCTGAATACTCATATTTCAACTATATGCTATTTGTTTGAATTTTTTGCTGTCCTAGGCTTTCATACTCAGAGAAGGACTAAAAACCATATTTTAAACATAGTTGTATTGTGTAGCAAAAAGATCACTATAATCTTACCACTGCACCAATTTTAAAAATTATCTGTAGCATGACTAGAATCAGAAAAGATCATAGAGAAAAGCCATGCCTTCTCTACTAAAGGCATCAGTACCTTCAGCCAAGGCCAAAAGGGCAGAGCCTTGAAATCACACAATGATATATTCCCATAGCTACAGCAATTGTGTCAGAACAGGTGGGATAACCAAGCAGTGCTGAAGCTTGCTGATGCCCTGGGAGTGCAGGGGCACTTCTGACCTCAACAGAAAAGATCCATTTTTTCAATGGATCATGAGTTCTCTTTCCTTTCTATCCCTGTAAATCAGACATTTCATGTCAATACAGATATTTTATACTCATCTTGTAGGAATCAAAATGCAACTTTATTCCTAAAAATACATCAGTTTTGTTTTCTGGTTGACTTAAGCAAAGTTGTTCTTTGAACACAAAATTAAGACCTTTTTCTCTGATTTTACATTGTTAAAGGGAGCAGGTGAATGGATAATGGAATTATATGCTGTTCATGTGTTTTTGTAGGACTGAAGCATTACAGAAGTGTTTCTGTTAACACCTCTGTCAGTGGCCTTACCTTCACTTCCCCTTATTGCCTTATCAGTGCAAGCTGTAAGGAACACCAAACAGAAGATGGCAAAGCAGAATAAATTGAACCTATTCATACATATTTCTCTTAAATTGATCTTATATGACACTAAGTCAAGGAACTAATATACTTCAGATATTATAATGCGCATTAACTGAGGTTCATACATAAGATCACTGTGCAAGGGTTTTTCTGTCTTTCAGACACCAACATGATGCCTGTGGAAGTCACAAGACTCTCAGACACTTCAACAGCACTGGCTGACCATAGGATGTGCTGTGATTAATTCCTTTGCACATGGATGGACCTTGCTCTTTTGTGTAGACATAAAGAAGTCTTGCGTGCCACACAGTTATACAACCTCCAAAAATATTTCTTCAGAAAATACATGATACACACCAGACTTTTGGGAGTTGCTCTCAGTTTGTTCTTTCTTTTTTTCTTTTCAAATTTTCCGACAATGAAGGAAGGGAAATTTTTAAAGTACTTCTGAATGTGGAATGTGACCTTAGGATGTTAATTTAGTTATTAAATTAAGGACATTCTGGAATCCTTTTTTTACACAGAGACTGAGTGACCCACAAAAGCTTTTATCTGTGTTCATCCATGTTTCCCCTCCAAACAGGCTGGCTCTATGCAAACTATTGAAATTTGTCCACAAGAGGTTCCAGCTTCTGATAATGCCTGGAAATTCTCTGAGTGGACAATTGACACCTTCCAAAATAACCTCAGGAAATATTCTAAGAGCTTGAAAATGGAGACTATCATGTTCAACTGTCTAAGAATGTTTCTGCATATTACCTAAATTATTACTATAACATAGCCAAACAAAGAATTCTTTTAGAAGAGACAACAGTGGAGGATTAGTAGACTAGACTGTGTTTTTCCTTCTTAAGCAACATACATTTTCAGGCACTTAGAGAAATTTATAGGCACAGTTCTGTCACTGAAACTCCAGCAAAGTGGTTCCAAAGCTGCACCAATGTAGGTTACAACAGGATTGGATCCCAAGTTTTTCAAACATTTGACACAGGGCTTACTTTTATGAGGACCTATAAAAAAAGAAGTAAAGTAAACTGTATCATCCCCTTCATCCCTGTGGGCAGATTAGATTAAGTCCACACGGATTTCTGCAGTGAAATTGTGGAGGAAGAGAGTATAAACTTTCAGGGTTGTGTCTCTAAATTTGAAAAAAAAAAAATCATTCTATATTATTTTCAAGGGTTTCATAGGAGGATTCATGAGCAAGAATGGAGCCTGTGTGTTGTCTGTTCTCCATGACATTGCTGTACAACTTTGTAACCATATGAGGGAAAAAAGAGAATGCATGTAGGGCTGAGTTATGGGTTCTATACTGGAGACAAAAACTCAGTTTCAACTTTTTCTGCTGACATTTCTTCATAGTTGAAATATAGAGAGAAAATCTGGTTTCCTGTATTTCAGGTAGACACCAAAGTCAGCAGTCTTACACAATCTGAATACCACCCCAATAAGAGGAATTGATGCTGAAGTGCTAAAATAGGCTGCAAAAATACCAATTGCAAATTTAATATCTATGTAAGAGCAGTTCTTTGAACTCTGAAGGCTCTGTCTGGGGTAACACTTTTAAGCTGTTTACCTCAGTTCATCCATACAGGACATTCAGATGTTCGCTGAAGCACAAAACAGGACTGTGAGATAATTCATCTGCTGCACAGTATTTAGGGTACTTATCCTAGAGATGTGATATACAGTCCCCTGGTTTAGAGAACATCCAAGTAGTTTATACAAAATGAAATAATTTAAACAGAAAAGACCTAAAATAGCTCAATCTCAGATATAAAACACAATGACTGAGAACATTCTCAGATTTAAAATTCCTGAAGCAGAGCAGGATATTGAACCAAGTTATATTCTTCCATAAGCATAGGGAAATGCCACGAATATGACTTATTTTGTAACATGGAAGTATTGTTATTTTGTGAGTGCTATGTCAGTCCACCAACTATTTTTCTTTTGTTAAATATACTCAAAGGAGTTTCCTTTTTGTTCCAAATTAGATTTTTTTTTTTGATCCAAGTACAGAATCTGAGCCAGAAGTTGTTTGGTTTGGTGATAGCAATGAAAAATTCACACTACTTCACTCCAGAAGGATTCCTTTTCAAGTTTTATGGATGTACTGGAAAAATAATTAAACACACAGCTCTGATGTGAACAAATATTTGACAATGGCATGGGAGTAGTCCATGTGGAGTGTGTTAGGATTCATAATACTAACAGCAGAAGCATGCCAGCTTTGTAGCAGTTGACTTTTTATGTGAGAGTGATTACAGCTGGAAGCATACTAAAAATTAACAACACATAACTACATAACATTAGCAGGAATTGCAGAACTGAACTGAGTCACAATAAAAGCATAGAAGTTGTATTTCAGTATTACTTTAAGACTATAAAACCATATGTTTTTCTTGTTGAAATACAGTTTGGGTATATTTTAATGTTTTTATCAACGAGACAAATCTATTTTAAAGTATGTCTGCTGTAGTATTTCTGTTGTGCAAAGATCTTGTTCACATCCAGTAGTGAATTATGCCCCCTGACATGCATTGATCTATGCACTGGACATTGAGCACATAAAGTCCACTCTTCATGTACACTTTCCAGTCAGTCATGCCTTATCAAGCTGAAAGACACAGCAGGAAATTAAATGAGTGAGAAAGAGAAATAAGAAGTGAGAGAAGTGAGACCACAAGGAAACAAAATCACTTTCTACTTTGCTGCTGTGAAGAGTAGGCGTGAAACTCATGCATGCTTCCCTGGAGCCTGAGTGCCCCTCAGCATTTGAATAACTTTACATACGAGCAGAAGAGAAAAACCAACAATATTACAAGTACATTAGATCATTCTTAATGGTAGATTTTTAATTTTTTTTTCCATAGAAGCACAACTCTAAGGCATAGGAAACTTAGCAGTCTTGTCCATGGAGACCAAATTCAATAGATGTATTGAGCTTCTCTGCAGAAAACAGAGCAGCAACTCCCACACATCCTGCAGGAAAGTGAGTGAGATGCTGGCAAAGCCAGGTGAGGGGGCTTGTGGAAAGTAGTTTCTCTGACAAGGAGCAGAACAGTATGTAGGATAGGAAGGAACTTATCACCACCCATTTGTATCATATTAACTACCCTTTTGATCTTTCTTTTTTTTTTCCTTTGTTTTTTGAATGAAGACTTCTAGTAAACAGCTTTACTTGTAGCAATCTAAAATTATCAATCCGTGATTACATTACCATTATGCTGACAGATCACTTTGACAAGTGGTGTATTTCTGGCATTGCTGGAACAGATAGGGAATGTGTAGGAGGTAAAGACTAAAAAAAAAACCTATTCAGAGGGGATTATGGAGGTTAATGCAAAGAATATGCTTGTAAGGGTATTAGAATTGGTGCACCAGATCCACAGCTCATTGAGGTCTCACAACATTCCTCTGTGCAGTGTCAGTGGGAACAAAGATACTGACATGAAAACCCAAAGCCCAGAGAAGAAGATTCCTAATAATTTTCACTCTGGTGTCTAAGGTTCATTCTATAGGTAATAGTACAGTGAGGATACTTATGTTTTTCTTAGCATAGTGTTCTCTGAAAGCTTAAGTTTCTCCTTGTGTATAATACCAAAATCATATATTAATCAATGTACTTACAAAATATTCTGCTGAAAACTTCTGCTCTATCACTGCTTTCAGAGCTGATGTAATTCTGTTTAGATTAGTGAGTGCCTTCTCTATCTGAACTTAGTCCTACAAAACATTTTCCTACTTCAATTTCCATGCAGAAATTCAGTGTAACATCCATTTAATTCAGAATATGGTTTTGACCCTTTTATACAGTTGTGACTCCGTCAAGCTAATTTTAATTTAGACCGATTTCAACCACCTCTTATTAGGACAGAAGACCAAACTCCCATTTTCTTGGCTTTATGTTCTTTTCTGTGCACTTTTGCCATTCCTTACTAACAGCTTAATTTGCTGATAAGAGTAATTTATAGGCAAGAAAAACTATTTCACTGAACATTAATGAAGGAGATGACACAGGAGACTTAAACATCTATTAGAGAGACACATTCCTAGAAAAATTAAAATCCCCCCTTAATTTACTATTATTATAACTCCTTCCATTTGTATCACTGAAATTAATTCCCAGGCAGTAATGTTTTACAGGCGAAGCATTGCTGTCTAAAATGATATCACCACACAGATTTTTTCAATTTGGGTGGCAGACATGCTACTGGAGGTTTGGGGAAAGCCACACTGCCTAATATTAGTGCTTGTTTTCTATTCAACACAGCATGAAAGATCTGGCACGTGTTTTGTGCTTCTGACTTGATGCATATTTTCTGTATTTTCTGTAGTGTCTAAACCAAAAATAATAGCAAATTCAAGTGTTTTTGATCATGATCCTAAATCATTCACATGTGTGACTAAGTCTAGGTGCCACGAAGCTACACCTCATTTAGCTGTTCATTCAGCAGGAGCTGAATCATTTTAAACTGGATTTCACAGAGTCACAGAAGATGCTGAGTTGGAAGATACCCATCAGGATCATCGAGTCCCACTGCTGCCCCTGTCCCTCTGCTTTCCCTCCTGGCGATGTTAAAGATTACCATGAGGTCTCCACTCGTTTCCTACAGGCTAAACAAACCAAGTGATCTCAGCTGCTCTTCCTAAAGCTTTTCCTCCAGACCCTTCACTATCCTCATGGCCCTCCTTTGGATGCTCTCTAATAGCTTAATGACCAACTTTACTGTGAAATTCGATACGAAAATGTATTTAAAAGAGTTTCTTATTCCTTTCAGCAATTTAATTTCCTAATTTACTGTCTCAAACGAAACCAATTTAGTTAAGAGTTAAAACTTATGAAAAATATCTACATAAGGGACTTAAACTAATTTGGAAGAAATGTTCAAAAGCTGAGCTAGAAAAGAAGGATTCATTTAAATTCTAGCACTAGAGTCAGTCCCTGTGAAAGCAAGAACATGAGTGAGCAATTGGAAGTCAGTTAGGTTTATTTGACTTCACAAGTTGTTTCCCAGGCTTCAGTAGTTAATAATTTGGCATAAAAGCTTCATTACCTGGAGGATTGCATCAATTTTCTCGTTACTGAGCCTTCAGAAGCAAGATGCAGCTCACAAGCAGTAAGGGAAATTCTCAAAGCTCTCCCTTACACCATCCAACTCACCAATCATTTTAGGGCCAATGGTTACTTAGCCATTTAAATGAAATTTTTGTAAGCCCTTAGAGCGTTAAAAGTAGAAAACTTATATGTTCATAAGGGATTTTGAATATTAGAGAAATTAAGACTATATGGGGACTTTAACCCACTTGGTATTGATTTGAGGAAAAGGGAAATCACGACTCTGTTCAGTATAAGACTTTAGTGAGTGTGTATCAGCAGATCAACTTTGAGCATAAAGAAAAGCAACATAAACCAATGAAGTTTGCATCCTGTTGACTTTATGTAGTCAGTAGTTAACTAAGAAGATGACGGGTCATGAACCAAATGGGCAAAATTGTGTTCCATTGATATTTATGTCTCTACAGAACAAAATAAAAGTTTTAAAAACCCACACCCTTAAGTTTCATCTTCTTTTTCAACCCCTGCATTTTCAGGCAAGACTGGTTGTGAAAAGCCTACTTTTAGAGAGCATTCTGGAATTGACTGTAAAATTCTATATGGTTAGAATAACTTTTAATAGTTGAGTGCTAAGGCATCTATTCACCTTGTTATCTCATCAGCTAATTAAGCCACCTTCTAGGACCAGATGCTAAGCTGGACAGTAATGTGAGAAGCAGACACAGAAATTTATTAAAAAAGGACTTACAAAGAAAAGGAAAAATATCAGGTTTTTAACCTACAAAGGGCCACAGAACCTGCCACTGTTTTTCCAATCTCACTAAATAGCACATCAGGGACAGCATTTCAGGCAAACAGTTTATCTGAAAGAGCAGTTCCCTGATTAAACCAGCAATGATAAATCACAGGGTATTCTCCAGTGCAATGCACTGTTTTAGCCATACAAAAATGAAAGAAAAGGATATGAAATGCTAGGCCTTAGAGACTCTATATGGTGAAAGGGAATTTTTAAGTCTACAGAGATTGGCTCATGTGTGAAAATATTTAATTTCTTTCTCCTTTTCTTTTGTTTTAATGATCTCAAGGTGGTTCATGCTTTTCATAGTTTTGACCCACTCCCCAGAAGTAAGGAGTGATATTAGAGGAAAATTACTAGGTGTGATCCTTATTAAAGCTATACTATGACAACAACTTATTTTTATTAACTACATTTAATTTTTAATGGCAATGTAAAATCTACAGTTTAGTACCACTAGTATTATTAAACTAGGGAATACAGAATTTAAAACTGAAGAAGCAAGGTTATCTTAATTCGATCCTTCAAGTACTATTTATTCATGTATGTATTTGTCAGTCTTTATTTTACCCTATATTTATTTGAATTATTTTCTTATATAGTTATCTGTGGATTTCCTGTCACTTTTTTTTTGCCACACAATCAAACTCATTTATTGTTCAGAATAGGCATCACCCAATTAGTAGTTACTTTTTCACTGTTAAACTTGTGTCTCTGGACCTCACTAAAACACATCCTGAACTCATGCACTATCTTTTACCTTGAAGGTAGAACTTTGTAGACCTTCTCTGTGCTGGAATTTGGGGGTTATGAAGAGGCATGAATCTGTTTTTAAAGGATACAGACAGATCTTCAGTGACCCAAGGAAAGAAAACATCCAACACTAGTATTTTGTCCTAAAAAGAACATAATGAGTGCACTGTGATGAGCAGGTCAACAAAAGGATGTTGTGCTTTCCCTTGGAGCCAAGACAGAAGATGCAATCACAAGATGGAATTACTCCAGTTTGCTTTGGAGGTAGTCAGGAAAAGGTCGTGCAGCTTAGAGTGATCCTAAAAACATGATCATGGCTACAACTGATAGCACAATATATGACTAATTGCAAAAGACTCTAGAGACCTCCAAGGGGATTGAAGGAAAAAAACATTAAAGTCTTTCCCAGAGATTCATCCCATGTCATGAGCAGAAGCAGTCAAGGGTCAGAAGAAGTTATAACCTCCTTGTACAGCAAAAGAAGGATGTGCCCTTGTTAGAGCTTCCTGGAATCAATCTTCCATGAATGGTATGGCTAAAATAGCCATGAGGGATAAACATAAGAAGAAAGAGAAGAGGCGAAAAAATATACATATACACCTGTACAGTTAGAACTATACCATGAAATAAGGATCCTGCACGACCAAGCCTCAAATGGACACAAAGGAGAAACTATTTCATTTCTGTCTAGGTAATAAACAAGTGAAAATCGAATTTCTCATGGCTGAGATGAGTTTGACCTACTTTGAAATTACTGAATTTGGGTTTTAATGTCTCACCCATTCCTAAGTGAAATTATGCTACAAGATTCATATTACTGGAGTCTTTCCATTGATTATTATAACCTATATAGGAAGAAATTAGTGGGGAAAAAGGAAGGGGAAGACAGAAGATGTATAAAATAATTTTAACTGTTTCTAAGCTGCCAAAATTATGAAACAAGTAAATTTCAGCCATTAGGAGTTACTGTGGTAAAGAATAAAGCAGGAAATGTGTGGTTACAGATCACCAAATAACACTAAACAGTGGGATAATCAACCTTTTAAAAACCAATTTAATGTGTACGTTGAAGATGTAGTAATGTCAAGGATTTAAATTCTTACTGATACGTCAGAAGTCAAATGCAGGGAACCCTTCCATACTTTCAGGGTTTATCAAATTATAAATTTTAATCTGAAAAAAAAAGTGACAACCAATATACGTTGTCTTCACATGGAAAGAAACACTAATCTCAGGGCAAAAATTAACAACTGGTGGAGTACAAGATATAAGAAGTCAATTATATCTGAAGCATCCCAACCTCCACCATATTTACAGTTCATTTAAATTTTATAAGCTAGCTTCATGAACATGATAACAATTATGAGCAAAGTCTATTGGGAGAAAGTAATTAAATATGACTGATAATTGGGAATTCCTAAAGTGCCAAAAATGTCAAAATTTCTGCTGAGGAAGAAAGCTTTGCTAGCTACAACAGACATGAAAGGAAGCTGAGAGCATCAGTTAATTAACTAATAATCATGATAGAAAAGAGGAGGACCTGACAGTCATAAATATATAGCAAAAAATAGGAAACACACATGATGATACATGTTGATAACTGATAGGCAGTATTACACATTTAAAATGTTAAAACAAACTAAATAGTTTTAAATTAAAATTATTGTCATAAAGTGATAATTTTAATGTCAGCCTGTAGTTTTTAATCTTGAATACATACTATTTAACTTTTTAAATTATTACTTGAGGAAAGGCAATATAAATATACTATTATAAAAATTTCTAATGACGTAAAGATCAAGAGAATCAGTAGCAACAAAAGGACTATGTCCCATATGCAGAATAAACTCAGTTTCTTGGTAAACACACTGTGGGAAAATTATGTGTATTTCAACATTGCCAAGTAGAAAGAACATAATTATGAACAAGGAATGTAAGTCATTCTTCAGGATTGGGAATTCTAAGGAATGAGAGAAATATTGAGTGACTTTGAGGTCAGCATGGATAATTACTTGAACATGAGTTTTCACTGTGGAATACAAAAGTCCTTGAAAGTTTTAGTAAGAAAATGCCAAGTATAAGTGAAGAGACTATGCTACATCTGTACTGGCAATGAAGCCATAAGTGCTATATTATTGTGTCTAATTATGTGTTTAAAGAAAGATGATGAAAAATTATAAATGGCTCAGAGAAGTCCAGGAATATGATTAAAGGACTGGAGAACATCTCTCACAGAAGAAAAAAAAAAATCAGAAGACTAGTTTAGTTTCCAAAATTGAAAGTTAAGAAGTGACATGATCAGTGATTAAACACACTTTCCTGGTGAAATCTGATAACAGAGAACTTCTCAACCAGAAAACATAAGGACAATAATCCCTTCTTATTATTCTTCCAAAACAACACCAGCATTTCTGTGGGATAATTCTTATTCCCAATGATACACATTTTAATGCCTCAAAATCCTTTCCTGAAGGTAACTTCTGGTCTCCACATGATTCTAATTCTCAGTCTCAGAATGAGAAAGAGCTGGGCAATTTTTGCTATAATTATCTGTTGAAAACTTTACCTTGAGGCCTGACAATGAGAAGTAGTTAAAATCAGGCTGCCTTCTAAGCATCTAAGAATGCACAATGCACAGTCCTGACCTGAGGTGTCACCTTCCAAACTAGCAAATTTTCCCTGGTTTTGATCCACATGACCTCACTGAGTTTCTCAAAAGTGGAGCTGTGCTCTAAGCGCCATTTCATAACTTGGCTCCTGCGAAAACTTGTGCCTCTGCAGTTTATCCAGAGACACTAAGAAAGCAGTGGCTGGTGATATGCATACAAAACTGATTTTTCTACTTCTAACTCCTGTTCAAGCTATCACTAGACTTTTCTGATAATATATAGTTATTACCAGTTACTTCACTATATCCACTTGTGGTGTTTACAGACTCTGATTTCCTATTCAGAACTCCACAGTCTTCAATTCATAATTTATTTAGCCAAACAAAAAAGGAAATAATTAAAATAAAAGCAAAAGGTAAGCACCGTGGACTATCCAGTTTCTGAATTACACAAAGAAGAAACTTAAAGCAACAGGAGAACCTCAATGTAAAAAAATCCGTTCTTTAAATTGTAGAGGAGAGGTAAGTGATGTCTGAGTGGGATTTGGAGGTTCCTAGTCCCAAACAGAGAGCTGAGCCTCCAGCTTTAATCCTAGGCACTGGCACACAGTGCATAGAAGAAATTTCCATATGCTACAGTTTATGTTCTAATCTAAACAGCGCAATATAAACTGGGGCATGTGTTATTTCACGGATGACACAGTTTTCAAGTTATGACAGTTTAGTAGTGTCCCAGGCTCTTGGTTCCCACACATTCCACGACTTTTTCATTTTCCAGAACTGTCGTCAAAAGCAGCTTCAGACTGCTGGAGAACACTGACAGAAAAGAGTAAAAGATATGTAATATATTTAGATAATAAATTGTGATGGATCTGTGTTATGACATTATCTGTTACTATGATGATAGGTCAGGATTGCAGTCAGGCAGTTTAGAGCAGTTAGTTTAAGAAAACAAAATTGTTCCCAGTAGATTTCTAAAGGCCATTACAAGCAATAGAGAAAATCTCTTTCCTCATCCTCTTCTCCAGCACTTTCTGCCTTCTGCCACAATGAATCAGAATGACATACATTTTTTTTTCCCAAGTTAACTTTCTGCAGGCTCAGACGAATATTTTTTTCCAAATTATCTACCTACTCTGATATTGATATCAAGGTACCCTGTTCTTAGGGTTTTTGGTGTTTTGCTTGCTGGTTTTGCATTAGTTTGAACCTAGTCAGCTAACTTTGCCTTTTCAATACCAGCCACACTTACAACCTTCATTGTTTATAACCTGGTTGGATACCAAGAGGCACACAGAGATTTGTTTGGTACATGTTGCCCCTGTGCCTTCATGTATTACTTAATAGAGTTATCCCAGTTCACCTTCCAGGGATGAAATTATATCAGCCTGTATTTATAAAATGACAGTATGTGAATTTAGGATATTCAATCATGTACTTTTAATTAGGAAGAAAAACCACCAAAAAAGAACATAGGGAATACCATTCACTCTAGGTTACAATCACTGTAAATAACTCAAAATTTGTGGCAAGTGTCTACTCTTCCAGGTTCAGGTCAATAAAAAAGAGGATAATGAATCTTTTGATCCTAAAGCATGATGGGCTAATCTGTGGTTACATTTCACGTCATCATGCACTCTGTGTTTCTTAAAATATTACAGACACCTGAAATTTAGAAAAGTTGGATTCCTTTAAACTGTTATCCATAGGTAGATTTACTCTCAAAGTTTGGGACCAGTAACTTGAATTTAGCTGAAATTTTCCGTTCCAGTCATCAACATCCAAAGCTTAATTGTGTCATCTTTCTTGGTTTTACAGAGATTTAAATGATTTTAATGGTAAATTGAGAAACATTAGTTTTCTTTCTACCCTCAACCATGCACTTTTACAAATGGCTTTGTTTCCGCAAACATGTTTGAAGTACAGTGTCTTGTTTCAAAGAATATAAATAACTCAGAGAACGTTACTGATCCCTTGCTTTCATCTTGCATGTCCCCTCCTGACACAGAGCAATGAAACCAATGGGGAAATGCATGCAAGTACATGTGTTAGCAAAATATCAGCTTTGTGCCTACACTCATTTGCAATAATGAGGAAAGAGACACTGCTGCATCTGAACTCTGAGGTTACATTTTATTTCTGTAGGAGGAATGACAGTAGAAAAAAAGACTGTTTAATTATCCTTGCTAATATCTGCAGTGCAAAGGAGTCCATGCTCCCAATTAGGAGCTATATCAAGGAAGGGTTTCATTTGATTCTTTTGTAGAAATAGCTGTACATTGGATCAGTCACCATCATGCCCACAGCCTTGGGCAAAATTCAACTGCCTCCACCCTTTCATGGCAGCAAACAACAGCACCCACAGTGGCCATGTCTGACAATTCTCAGGATCTGGATGTTGCTCCAATCTTGCAAGTTTTACTTCATGTAAATAGTTCCAATCAATCAATAAATTTAATCACTCTTCCTTAACTAAATAATCTTGAATTCAAGTCATTGAGTAAAATCTATTTTTTATAAAGCATATAATATTGTCATATTTTATATAAATTAAAAAATTATATTTGTAGTGTGAATACATCATTTATGGTAATCTGGAAAGTAATTAACCTTAAGCATCTTCTTAAATTAATAATCAATACAAAATATCAGAAAAATAATAAATCAGAAAATAACAGCATCAGAAACCAGGATTCAAATCCAAAGATTGTAGCCATCTGCTGCAATAATTCTTCAAAATATTAATGACTGACCTTATGCTGGTGATAAAACCAGCATGCAGAAGTGCTGTTATTCCTCTGGGATGTGACTGGGAATAGATGTCACACTGGTCAGTGTGGTGTGGAGATAGGAACTTCCCTAGCTCCACATAAGTCCAATTTTGTTAACAGTTAAAGGTAGATTTACAAGGAATAAAGGCAGTGTCCCTGTGGCTAATTTGCACTTAAACCAGGGCATTAAGCTGATTCATCAATGCCATTCCACAGATTTTCTATGAACTCTGTAAGGACTAAGCTAACCTTCAGCTGAAGCCAACATATGATTCAGGAAGAGTAATCCCATTGTCTGGGGCAGCTTTTTTTTCTAGTAGAGTGACATCTGCCTTTAGGCAGGACAGCCTATGAATATAATGCACATAATCTTTGGGGAAAAAAAACCCCAAAAAACTGATTTCAACACCAACCCTCCGCCTGCCCCCCAAAAAAAACTCCAACAAATAAACAAACAAAAAAAAAAAAAAATCTAATGAAAGGCATTACCACAAGTTACATGGTAACGCTTTCTTCTGACAAAGCTTTTTGCCAGACAGAACATCGTCTACTGAAACCACAGAATCATTAAACTTCCCAGTTTGGCATGATATTTTGAGTTATATTTACAGTAGTTGTTCTTTTTCCATCTCCCTCTCACACTCTCTAAATCAACTAAGCACTGTTTTCTGTTCAAAGCCATAGAGAGGTCATGAAAGATGAAGAGGTTACATGTGGTGGAAAGAATCTCTTCATATATTCAAAAGACATATTCATGACAAGTTAAAAAAGTAAATGTTAATTATTTTCCTTAACGGTACACTATCTCAGCTCCTCTGTGCTGTAAACTACAGTCAGAGTAAATCATGAACACTAATGAGAATGCAGCAGAGTGAGGACTAAGAAACTTCGGGTTTTGGCTCCATTACTGACCATAAAGGCTCCCAAGGTGCTATCAGAAGATAAATTTAAAATTGCTAAAATAAGTTGGGGCTCTCACCACACATAAAAAAAGGCTGTGTTCATGTATAATTATAGGATTACGACCTATTTCCCTACTCAGGATCTGATCTGTAGGTTTGCTAAGCAGCTTCAGCTTATATTCCATTCCTGAGGGGGTTTAGTCTCATTCTAGAGAATTTCTTTAAATTAGTATAAAGAGAAAATAACCCACTGCATTAAAATCAGAAATTATTACTATTCCATTAGTTACTACTTTTTCAAGTAATCCACCATTACTTATAAAATATCCTTTCAATGGCCAGCGCTTGGATAAATATATGCATCCTAAATTTCCATAATTCTATTTTGGTATATTTTTATTGGTTTTTTGGTGTTTGAAACATCACTTTTTTTAAACAGCACAGGATTATTCTCTTTCAACATTTCCCGTCTGTTCTCTTACACACGTTGTAATTGGCGTAATTTTTCAATTACATATATGTTACCCCATCAATCTTAATCACTAAAAATATTTAAATTATATAAGAACCTTCTAAGATTTTAGGGGATCAATGTTTTCATAACCTCTTTGTACATAACAGTTTCTTCTACAAACACCTGATAACCATCTGTGTTATAATTTAGAAAATAAGATGGTCTTATCTTCTTTTCTTATGTCACTTTGTTTTGGTGAGGAGGGACTTTATACACTTTCTTGATTTTTTAAAACTTTTTCTAATCTGTTTTGGTTTGTCTTCTTATGTATAATTTCTTTTGCATATAGTGAGCATAACGGTGAAGTCTTCTTTGGGTTCATCAGATGATAAGTCATTAATCTTAACCCAAGATCCAACACTATGAAAATCATATTATGGTGGGAAAGGATGAAGAATTATGAAAATGGTACAAGAACATAAAACCATTTTACTTGTAAGCTTGGACCCAGTGATGTTATAATAAGAACAGATAATTACAAAT
Organism: Grantiella picta; assembly: GCA_013397955.1. Taxonomy (NCBI): domain Eukaryota; kingdom Metazoa; phylum Chordata; class Aves; order Passeriformes; family Meliphagidae; genus Grantiella; species Grantiella picta. The sequence continues at coordinate 1,591,713 of VZRM01000657.1, forward strand.
TATTTTCAAAGAGGTCAAAGAATCAGTAAAATGTGCTGCTTTCTCAACACTCAGACTATAAACCACTTAAAAGATGTGACACAAAGAACAAACTGACATACATTAAAAAAATTAATTCAACTCTTCATTTTCTCTTTTAGTTTTTCCTTCTTTTCCCATTTGTTTTCCCTGTGATATTTCTTCTTTTATTGGTGGCAAAAATCACCAGCTGCTTATCATCAAAATTATTAAGCTCATTATATTCTGAACATATTCTCTTGTGCCAACACAGCAACAGGATGGATAATCTTACATACTATCCCTGTAACTATAGATGGCTTGAATGAATTCTAACTACTTTGTAAGTAGGAATGAAAAGAAATCTACATTTGTTAGTTATTACTGCTTGGTTTTCTCAAATACTTTCTATTAACAAAAGTAAGCTACTAGTGATTGAGGTAACCAAAAATACTGGGGGATGGCAAATCTGCAGACGTAATGCTTTGTGTTTTCAGTGTAGGTTATTGAGTAAAACTACTCTCTTTCAAACATTAAATTCTAATAATCTAAAACAATATAAACCACTGTATATTAAAATCTATTATCTAATGAAATCCAGTGATGTGGTATGGCATTCAAAAGGCCAATTTGGGTCTTCTACCACTTTTTCCATTGCATGGGTGACCAGAAGGAGCTGTAAGAATAATATAAAAACACACAAAAAAATTCAAAACAAAAAAACCACACAAAAACAAACTACAAAAGTCATCAAAAGCATTTCAAATACATCTTTTCTCTTGTGAACCCTAACTTACCTCTGGATGTGGTTAAGGAAGATTTCACCTGTATTAACAGTACTATGCCTGCTGTCTATGGACATTACCTTAACAACCTCAATGAAGAGTTGATTTGTCAGCCCAGGAAAACCAGAGAGAGCAAAGCACAATGCAGGAGCTCTCTACTCTGCTTTCTCCCCATGAGCCACATAAAAATTGTTGCTTGTGCCCATAAAAGGCAGAGCATCCTCCAAGTGTGGGCTCCTCCAGCAGAAGCTCTTTTACTGCAGAAAGTAGGTCACTGTATGCACACTGGGGTGGAAGATAATTGTGGGCAACTGCAGCAGCATTGGACTTTGTTGAAAGCTTCTGCTCTTTCAGAATGCAAAACTGAAGCCAAAGCCTATAAACTGTTGGACATTTTGTGCAGATTAACCATCATTTTGTTTATTCTAGCTGTAATTAGACCACATTGCACGACATCATCACACAGGCCCACTTTATTACAACAAAATATTACTTTTTAGGAGTTTTGCAAGCCTATGATAATTGTGGAGTGGTTCTACTTCCCCAATATATTAAAGATTTATTGATGGTATGTGGATTTTTTTAATTGTTATTTTCTTGCAGAGCTATTTCCATATGATTTTCATATTGTACAATAAACAAAATAGCTTCATCCCTGCAATAGCTCTATTATGGAAGTTTAAGTGTCAAATTATCTTTCTATTGCTCAGGCCAATTTTAAAATATTTGCCAGAGCCAAACTTTAGTTAAGACGAAACCAGCAAACTAAACCTTTCATTCCTTAAGTGCTTTTCTTTATCTGTGAGACTAAAAAATGTCTTTTTAGCTGGCACCAGTGGCTTTGGGGAGTGTTTTGCTGCACATTTTTGCAAATGATTATTTCAGGTTTTGTGGCCTTACAGCAGAGACTTCAGAAGACCACACAATTGCAATGATAATTTTTCTTTGCATTAGCAGAATACATTCATTCTAATACATTTAGAATGGCAGCAGCTAACCCGAGAGGAACCTGGACTAATGAAATATGCTTAATGGAAAATGATTCAACATTTAAGAGGGAGTATGGAAGAGAATCTACAAAAGTAAAAAAATCACAGCGAAAACCAATCAAATTGTCCTCCTTTTTACCTGTTTTTGGGTTTTGTTCTAATTAGGCACCTGTTTCCCAGACTTTCATCATTTATAACCACATTCTATGGATTATAAAATTCATTATCTAATAGTTCATTAATAAAAAACTCTCTAGATGCATTGAAACATGTTAATATATGAAAGTGACTTTCCTTGCCGTAATATTTGGAAAAATGCAAGTTTAAGCAAAGGACGCATCCTCAACAAATATGGATAATAGAATCTAGACACTCCTTCGGCATTTAAGAGAAGCTTGTTGTATTCTCTTGAATTGATGTGTACCTATGAAGTGATGTGATTTCGTTTTCTTTATTCTTTGAAAAAATATATGAACAAGAGCTATTCCTTTAAAAGCTCATCTTTTTTTTTAAAGCTCATCTATTTATCTTTTGGCAGCTCACTTCATAATCACATCATAAAGTAGCATTGAACTAGAGTTAGAAAAACTATTATATCATCTCTTTAATCCTCTTTCAAAGCTAGCATATGATACAGTTCTCCCACAGAGACTAGCACAGACAACTGTCTTTTGCAGAAATTATGTGAAAATATAGGAACAAGGGTCAATCTCATCCATATTCATTGCCTTTCTAGGCACATCTTACACAAGGAATTAATTTGGAGCCATAAACAGTAGTTAAAAATAAATGCTTAAAATCCAGCCCCGTATACTGTTTTCATTACATGTCTGAAAAATACAAAAACAGGGAATGAAAATGCAAAGCATATTGCCATAATCTGCAAGTAGCACTGTTTATTAATACAGTAGTTAAAACAGTTCAAAAAAACTGTCAGCCAGCCAAGAACATCTTCTGTGAAAACATAAAAAACACATACCCTATTTTAAATAAAACAAAAAATTATTTTATGGGTGCATTCTGTACCATGTCACACAAGACGGATTAATGAAAATCAAAAGCTAAAGAGTTGAAATCACTGAATTATATGAGTTCCTCTGTCTGGAAGTCTCAGACACACAAAAAAAGGAAGTAAGCTAAATCTGGAAACCAAAGACTTTGTCAAGCCAGTGTTGAACACCACAAAGACTGGATAATTTCCAGAGTGCATAAGCGTGTTTTGTGTGTTCTGAAGAGTCAGAAAAGTGTCTGGAAAATGCTTTCATATTTGCTCAGTTAAAGAGTTTTTTCCATGTTCAGAATAAACTAACCCTAGTATAATCACAGCCCTTTAACAAATATATCACAAACATTCCTGCTTTAGTCATTTAAAAATAGTCCATAGTCTCTGAGTGAAATCACTCCCTAGTGCAAGTCAATTTGAAGATTTGGAGTAAAGACATAATACACACTAAATTCTGTAAGCAGTAGAACTTACATCCAGTACATATTGTAGTAATTATTTTTTTTGTACAAGTAATTTTATGATGATTCCAATTCAATCACAACGAGCTCTTAGAAATCTTCTTTTAAAATGAGGACCAATCATCTCTGCAGAATAAAAGATACCTCTGTTTTTATGACAAACTCTTCCTTGCTCTCTGCTGAGACTGGGAAGATGATAGTAGCTTGTACTTCCATTTAGCTCCCATTTGCTTCCTTTTGAAGATTAGGAAAAGGGATTATGAAAGTCATGTTGTCTGGATGATAGCTTTGAGTATTGATACTGATTAAATAAAAAACTCCTCCACAACAGAAAGTTATGTTTTCAATGTTAGTCACCCACTTTATTAGCCCTCTTAGCCATAAGAATTCAAGAAACATTTAAAAAGCACAGCACATGATTTTTATAAACTGTAAAAAAAATCTTTGTACAGCAAAATTAACTCAGTTAATCACTTATTCACTCAGTTGCTACTCTACAAAAACTCCATTTCTGTCATAGGAATTTATAGTTTCTTACTTATAGTTTGCTATTTCTTTAAAATAGTAATGGCATGCAATACCCATCCAGTCCATATATAGGTATTTCATATAGATCTATCTGGCAAAAAATATTCGTACTAAAAAAACCCCAAACCCTAATAGTCAAGGCATGTTGAAAGCTAAAATAAAAAAGAAATTTATCCTGTGATGCTATATTTTAGGACATGACCAGCATTAATACAACACAGTAAGATTTAATTGTCTGTTTCCTATAATTGACAGCAGTTGAAGAAACAAAAGTGAGTTTGCAAATTTCTTTGATATTTTGTGTGCTTGGGACTGATCCATTTAGGATTATGAGAAAAATATGGCCAAATGAGAGCTAGTGTAATTCCTTTAACTTTAGGACCATGACTTTGGGTCATTAATGAATTTGAAACACATTTGAAACAGAAAAAGTTTTGTGTTTACAATAAAATTATTTTTGTTCCTAGTTGTATAGCACTAATAACCTGTGTTTATAAACGGAAGTAGCCATGAAAAAAGCCTTCCATATTTCTCAAACAAACAGTAAATTTATTCATTTCAAAAACTGAAGTTATTTCTAGCATTGGAAGACATAGTTAATCAAAATTCTGGAGTTCTTGCTTTAAATCCAGGAATTATAGCCTCATCTTTTTCCTCATGCAAAATATTAACCTTTGCCGAGCACATAAGATGATAATTAAAACCAGGTCTAAATCCTTTATCAATCAAGATTTCAAAGATGTTGCAGCAGACAGATGCTATTTCAAGCCAAGATGAAAGTGTCACATTATCACGATCACAATTTATGCAGTATATGACTCTACAGCCACACTTATACTGAGGAAAGATTTAAAAATTGTGGCTCTGTTTGAAAAAGGAGAACAAGCTCCCTGCTTGCAATTAGTAGGTGAAAAGCCAGGAGAAGAATTTCACTGATACATACTTTGAAAAGTACCTTCCATCTGTGGCTGATAGGCTGGAAGTGAATCAAAGAGCCTCCAGAGGGAATGAACAGTGGTTGTGCTTGAAAAATGATCATGATACCTCAAGGGAATGAATCTCCAAACACTGTTTCAAACTGGGGTGGCCAATAGGCAACAGAACCCAGAAAAACAGGGTTGTACGTGTTTTTTTGGGGGGATGGGGGGAGGTTCCTGTGGTCTGTATGACCTTCTAACTTAAATTGCAAATCAGAAGAAGATAGAATGCTCTTCCACTTCAGAAATCTCTATTAAAAAACTGAATGTAGCTCATCAGTTTATGTCCTTTAAAATTAATAAATACCTCTTATATTAATTCTTATAAATAATGCATTTAAATAGTAATGCTATATTCAAAGCCATTCCAGCCATCACATGGTCATTTAGCCACTGGATCCTCTGATTACTCAATTTAGACTGGGATACTTATTTCTCATCAGCTTCTGTACTGATTTATTGCAGACTTTAAATACAGTTTAAGTAAAATATGTCTATAAAAACAGATTTCAAAATTGTAGGGCAGATTCATTAATTTTTCGTTATAGTTCGCCAGTCAATTCAAAAGTACATAATTCATTTGCTTAAATAATTTGTGGTTTATTTCCAATTATGAGATAACAAAGACTTTGACTAGGTTTTCTGAAAAATCCCTGAGCAATGTTTAAACTGCTGTCCAAAATTACCATCTCCTGATGACACCATGAACAAAGCATTGTAGGTGTTGTCCCATCTGTCTCTGATAATTTCTGTACTAATTATCTTCTTATTCAATTTTTTAGTGTTTTAAAACATAGACAAAAATATTTATTGAAATTTTAAAAATTCTTTTATAAATTTTTAATTCCTGAAGGAATTAATGACATGACTGTTTCTTAGTATTCAACCCTAATCACTAGTTTTTTGTAGGGAGAGGGAACTTTTTTAACATTTACATTCCTAGAAGGACTTTCTTCTTTACCTAAATGTGATAACAATTTGCATGGATATCAAAGCTGCTACACACAGGTTGACATTATTCAGTACTCAGATAAGGTAAACCATTTATCACATTGTTGAGCTCTTCAGTCAGTCTACAGCTGAGCAAATTTCTTTGGCTTTCTTTTCCCAGGACAATTATTCTAGATATATTGCCTTCATGGGAGATGTTAACCAAAAGCACTGCTTTCTTTCAGCCTTGCCCTGGAAGTCCCTCTTGGCATATAAGAAATATGAAACACATTGTTTAGATTTCACCAAACCTAAATCACCACAAGAAGGATAGAAGGGGGCAACTCAAACATTGACTAGAAATTTAGGTTAGGAAAAAGCAAACCACCCAGGAGGGAAGCTTTCTTAAGATATTTTAAAATAATAAAGAACTACTCTCTTATCAAATGCAATCCTTTCACCTTGCCAACATAACAAAGCATAAGAACTGTTGGCTCTTCAAATCTCATAAAATTTGGGAGTTGTTGAATTCAGGCTTTCTAATCCTACCTGTAGCTGCTGCCTACCTGTGAACTGGTTATTGGAAGGAGATGCAGGGGGACCACCCATCCAGAGGCTGTATCACCAAGCAGGAAGTGCCAAGTTTAACTCTTAAGGGAATTTTTTACCTCCACTGCATATCCAATGCTTCCATCAACCTACAGGATTGAGTGACAAGAGATTTAATGTTTTGTAATGAGAGGCTAATTCTTCAGGAATTATACTTGTGGGGGGCAAAGGGGTTTCTATAGCAGAGCTGTGTCAATGAAAATGCCACAATGGTGATATCACATCCAGGTTGCTAAGATTACCACCTACTGATGTCCCAAAGGTGGAGACTCAGGAATGGAGTTCATAGATTTAGCCATGAGTTCATGTTACAGAATGCAACCATATGTTGGCACTTAGGTTGAAGAAGTAAAACTCCCAGCCATGGAAGGAACTGATAAGACAAAGTGGGAAAGACAGAGACAGAGATGTACAGACACAAGTATATCATTCTTAAATTTACATAAAGGTCAGGGGGTAAGATTCATTGGATTTTTCAGACTAAAATAACTATTCACTTAAATATGTTGAAGCATCCATCAGCAGATATTCTACAGATTTTAATTTATAATTTATTATTCAGTAGCATAGTTTAACATGGGTAAGCAGAGGCTAGAAAATAAAGTGTAATTGCCTGTAATTGTTTTTACTATGAGATTCGTTTGCCTGTATTAAACATGTAGAAAATTATTTCTGATTAAAAATGTGTTGATGGTAAGTTAAATGCCATGAGTACTCTGGTTGCCTCAGGGTGGGAAGAATGACTCTATTCTCACACACAAAAGTACTTGACCCAGAGAACACATTCAAAAATTGGGGTCAAATGTGCACCAGCTGAGTTAATTTATAAAAGCTTCATTTGTCAGACAGGGAAAAAAAAATAAAAATCAAGAAAATGATGGAAGAAAAACCCCAAACTGATGAGATCCTAGACTTTTACAATAGCTTCAGGTGTAAACAACAGCTGCTAAAGCAAAGCATTTCACAATGTCTCAGTACCACAACTTAGAATGTGCTTTAAATCTCCTCAAGTTCAGCTGAATACTCCAGTGTAAAATTCATTACTGAAAACAATGTCAAGCTTTTGTTTCAGTCAATTCTCCCCTAAATGTTCCATGAACAGTTTTCTTATTCGGTGTTTGAGTTTAGGAAAAAGATCTATAAAAGATCTATAAAAGGCTAGTAAAGGTTAATTAATAGAATGATGCTGGCAACAGGGCAAATACAAAAAGAAAGAATGAGTTTAGAAAGTATTTTTGACAGGCTTTGATTTTTTAAAGAAAGGAAAAATCAGAGTAGCAGAAAAAGTTACAGAACACTGAAAGGAAAGAGTGACTGGATAACCACAGTGACTCTTTTTCTGTCCTGTAGGGTGAGTGAGTCTTTATTCAAAATGGAAATATAATCATTAATTTGTTATCTTTTCTGTATGGAAAAAAACCATCAACTATGACTCATGTTTGTCTTTTTACATATGTGATTTAAGGCATAAGAGGACACTTCATGCTGGGCAATGAAATTCTCTTTGCACACCTGATCACATTTTTTCTGACTTTTATTTAACTTTCTGGAGCTAAGAATGAAGAAATCACTGGCTAAAAACTAAAAATATAGAGCTGAAATTCATGAGATATGAGTTCGTAACCTTTCCTAATGGTTAAAGGGAATAATACTTTTCTAAAATTACATGAATGCTGAGAATCCAACATCTTCTGGTGACAACTGCATGCTTTGCTTGTGGAATTTATGTCAAATATTTAGCTAAATTCTTTGTGACTCTACCTTGTAACATTTTCCCATCTATACAATGAAGCTTACACAGACAGCAAAGCCCCCATATTATTTCCACATAGCATGCCACATACAGTGAGGGAAATGTTAAGTAAAAGAGCTTTATTGTTCCTTAATAGTGTAATAAAAATTGCACAAGCATCAATAGGAGTAACTTTTTTCTTGTGAAAAGAGAATGCAACAGAATCTGATTATTTTTCTTCTGCATTTTCTTACCTGGTCATAATCCAGTTGAGAAAACACAAAATCAGTGCATCTAGCATTTTAGACACTTTTAATCTAGCAAATTGAGACAAAAAAACCCCAATGAATAATACAGGGTTCAAGACAGAGGAGCTAAATTCATGCAGAAGGTTTATAATTTAGTTCAGGCCAAGTTTATATGGTCATATGTTTCTACATACACACACACACACACACCACAGCAGTTACTGACATGTTACAGCTAGGTAACAGTTATACTGAAAATAAATATAAATATTTCAATCTTGCATCCAAACTCACTATGGACATAGGCTATTGCTCTCAATTTGAGTATAGTTCTCATTTCTTGACCCTAATGAAATTTCTTTTTTTTTTCTGTTTTGGTGGGTGGAAATAGCAATAATACTGAAACATAACAACATGCATTTCAGATTAGATGTGGGTAGTGTTGGCTTCACACTGTAATAACAAAAAAATATACTCAAGAGGACTTGATTTCATGAAGATAACTATGCTATAACTCATGTCTGCTCCAAATTTTACACATTTCTCCTCTTTCTCAACATATTTATGATTTACAATGCACTATAACTCCCCTTGGATTAATATACTTCCAAATCCATCAAGCTTGAGAGGCCAAATTTAATGCATTACTTCCAGACCCAGTGTGTTCAGCATTTAACTGGGATAAAGGAATAAGAGAAAAGGAAATATCATCAATGACATTGTACAAGCAATTGACCTATAGCCTGGTTGGGGTGGGTGATACTGTCCTTCATCAAGCTATTGAATAATATCAGGGTCAGTGCATTGATCAGGAAAAAGTAACATCAGCAGCAAAAATGTGTAATTTTGGGACAATGAGGGGTAACACAGGTATTACAACTGCAAGAGAATATGAAAGCAAAAAAAAACTAAACACCATATTTATGCTGCATTCTGGATTCCAGAGAAAGAAATAATTACTCTTTGTATCTGATGGTGGTGCACCTCATCAGAGATCTATTGAAAGAATAGATCATTAGGGAGGAAACCCAGGACTAGAGAATCATCTCTCCACATTTAATATGTTGATATAGAGCGAGCTTCATAGTCTTAACAGAAATAGTTTTAACTGCAAAAGTGATACAGTAAAAAAACAACTGATAGGAAAGTAAAACTAGCAGTCTGTTTGTTCTACATTGAAGGAACAATGTCCAAAAAAATTAACAAAATAAACACACAGCAAGTTACAGAGTGAGATAACGAAATTACATACAAAATGGAATCACAGTGTACAAATGCCAGTTTTTCCTAGTTCTAGGTAAATTATCAAGAAGATCTTTTGGAGAAACAGACTTCACATAGAATATGAAACAAAATATTTTCCCAGTGCTTCAAATTTTATCATGAATCTATTCATAAACCTTGTTTTTACAGTCACTCTCAAGACTTTGAGTGGATCTGGGTAGTTTTCAAGGTCTTGTGTACAGTAAAAGTTTCTGAAGAGACAGAAATTCCAGGTGTATTTTTTTAAAAAGCAAAGAATTCAACACTGGTATTTAGGATCCATGAAAAACTGAAAAATGTTGCACAGAAAGAAATCCTTCATCAAAAGGTGACTATCAATTAAAAGCATTGAAAAGTTTAAAATCAATTAAGGGTTCCAATCAGTGACTAAAGGGTCATTGTATGTCCATCAAAGAAACAAAGAAATATCACAGAAAATATGTAAACTTTTAAATGGCCTTTCACTCTGTAGTCTCCCAGCTTGTGGCCATCATCAGTTTGGAGTATTTTTCACAGGGCTAAGGTTTGGTTATAACTATATTAGCTGAGAGTGCTTCTGACAGGACAGTGAACTGCAGTCAACAGCCAGATGTAGCATCTCCTGGCTTTGTAAAGGCTGTTGTTGCCTTTTCTGACAGAAATCCGTGACCCTCAGCTAGAGTTCACAGCTTTTACGAAGTTGTAGATGGTTCCAGATATAACCCATATTTTTATAATTTTTATTTATTTTTAAGGTGGGTTTGTCCAGATTTTTTTCTAAATGTGTAGGTGAATGAGTATGTTTATGTGTGCATGCCTGCAAAGAATAAAACTTCCAATTATCTTGCTACAGAGTCACCTGCAATTTCTTTTTATAAGAAATTGGGCTGAATTTCCTATTTTTTCTTTCTGCACTCTAAACTATCAACATCAACTTAAAGAAGGAGCTTCCTACATCCTCCCATACAAAGTCTCCACCTTAGGAGGAATATTTTCATATTAGAATATTTAATACAATATATGACATTACCAACGAACAATCCATATTTGCTGCTGAAGGCACTATGTCTAATGCAACTGAGAATAAAAGCTTGACTTTTATCTGAGTTGAAATAATAGAATGAAACTTCTGATCCCCGTTAATTTTAATTAAACAAGTGTAAGCAGAAGTGTCTTCCTGGAGTCTACCTATATTTTATTTACCATGACAGCTTACCATGCTTGTACATGGTTGGATTCCATGACCTTAAAGGTCCTTCCCAACCTAAATGAGTCTATGATTCTATAACTGACTCTTTGATTCTGAATTCAAATGATCTGCACCTTGAATGAAATAATGCTGTGACACCTCATTATAAAATCAGGCCAAACCCTGATTCTGCTTCTTAGTGGAATTTATTCTCTCAGATGCAGTGATCTGGGAAAGGAAAAAACAGCAAGGTAATGTTTCTGATTATCAGAAGAATGTGATTTTGTACTTTAACACTGAGAAGTTTGTATGTTGCTGTCATCTCAATTCATCATCATTAATTGACTCTGGGCAATTCAAACATGTTACAGAAATAAAATCCATTAATGACTCTGATACCAATTGTCAGAAGCACTTAGGCAAGTTAAATCTTCTGGATTTAACTGTGGGGGAATTGCCATTCCTTTTTATGGTGTTGCATATATAACGGTAAAGTTTGAATACCTACCCAAATTTAATTTGCTTTTACTTCAAAACCATACCTTCCATTAACTCAAAGCTGTGCATATGTAAATACACCAGTGGTTTGCATCTATACTATCAAATTAAATATGTACTGTGATGAGCTTTGGATTATTCCATCCTTAGATAAATGGATGCATGGACATTGAATGTGTGGATCAAAACTGCTGTAATCTCTGACTAAACCTAGAATTACACAGTAAAAATTATGCATCCCACATATGCTTTGTGGGAGGTTTGGGTGATAAACAACAGTTTGGAATTGTATGACTAGAAGGTAAAATGAGCCTTTCATTCTTGGGAAATGATATTAGGGTACTTCCTCAACAGGAATGAAACAAATTGATGTTCAAATACGGCAAAGTGGTTGTACATCAATGCATTCTCTGTGCTACAACAGTCCCCATTTGCCAGCTAATCAGAATGGAGATTTTGATCTTGATATTCTCTCTCTAATGCAGAAAATAATGACTCTGTCATATGAACTTGAGTAGAGAGGTTAAATCTCAAGCTTATTCCATATGTTTGTTGCATATTCCAGGGGGAGTTGAGATAAGTAGCTTTTCAGCATATTACAGCCAGATTCCATTTCACCTAAGCCAGGTTTCTTTTGTGCTAAAATGAGAAAATCCACATCTATTTGCCCCGGTTGTCTCTAATTTTATCTGAATCTATTTTACTCTCATCATCCCTCTTCAATCAGTGCTCCCTAAGGCCAGAGCATATCAACACCACAAGAGCAGTGTCTTGCAAGGTCTGCAATTATCCAATGACTTGGTATGGCAGGCTAACCGCATTAAATTGCAGCTATATCCTTTCAACTGGATTCCCCAGCTCCAAATAATCAACATCCCAGAGGGTAAGGTTCTCAGTCTTAATTCTCTCTGGGCAGTCAGAATGAGTCCTGTATCATTCTCACAGCACAGCATTTAGCATAACTCAGTGTTTGAAAACCATCATATTTTAAAATCAATGACTTTGATTCTTGGGCTTCTCATAAAAACAATACACTTCTTTCAGACTTAAATTTTAAGCTAATTACTATGATGACTTGCATAAGCAATAAAATGGCCATTAGAAAAAGGCTGCATTATCCAGAGATAAGCTTGCCAGCAAACACTTAAGGAATGAAAAGGAGAAAAAGGATTCATATAGCACCTGAGAAACTATTTCCAACTATTATATATATATATATATCTAATTGATATTTAAATCCGTAAAATATTTTTTAGTGTCTGTTGTTGTTAACCTCTCAAAATTTTCAATTACTATATAAAAGGAGGTAGTTTCAGAAAAAGAAAAAAAAATCCAAGTATTAAAACTGTATAACTTAGACATTTTTAATACAAAATTAAAACACAATGAATTTGAAATTTTCCTCAGAATACTCTGGTAATTTTAATATCCAGCATATTTTCCAGGAAATACAAAATGAATACATGGTAAATTAGTTTTCTTTACATTGCTTTAGTAGTCCCAAACCATCTGCTTCACAAAATCATTCAGAACAACCTCTATATATGTGGTATTAGTATTAAAGTTCTGGATAAATTATGAGCATATATTAAAAATTATACAAATGAGTAGGCATCTATGAGCAGGCTGTTAAAAAAAGTCTCAATTCATTTAGGCAAACTCCAATATACTAGAAACTTTGCAGCACACTTGTGAATTTTTAAATTAAAATTTTAAGAAATTAATCTATGCTAGAGCTAAAGTGATTGTGGTGGTGATATTAAATTATATATCAGAAACACTGCCACACAAGAGAAAAGATTTTAGAATTTTCTCATCAAGAACATCCAGTGGTGGTGTAGAAGTTACAGACTGATTTTGGGATACTCTGAACCATTAACTGAATGTCAGTCAGTAGTAAAAAGTTTAATATTGTCATTTAAGTGCTCACCAGACTACTGAAAAGAGTGAACATAACTTATGCCTTCAAAGATATGAGATGCCTTGAGGAAATATCATGTTTAAATCATTTCAGAAAAAAATACCTTTCTTCCTCAAACCAACCTAAATTACTAAAAAGCACTACAATAGCACTGAAATATTTGTTTTACAGCTCAGATATTGGACCTCACAAATATGTTTCCTAAACTGTTCAAAAACCTGTGCACAAAGTAAATCCATTCAGCATCGTCAGCACCAAGCAGAAATCACAGGACAGTAGCAGCATCATTTCTCTCACAGCCAGACATGCAGAAAAAGGCAATGAGAGTTTTGTTCCTCTTTAGCAAGATGAGGTTTCATCACTGCTGTAGGGAATGAGCATACTCAGCTTCCTTTGGGCTTTATCCATCTCTGATAGATAAATGTACATTTCTTTTACAATATGGGTGTTCTGCAGGTTCATGAGATTAGTTTTCTGAATGTACTCCAGCTGGTGATTAATCACTATATTAAGAAAAAGGGGAAAAGGGAAGAGGGGGAAGGGAGATGATACATCAACAGGGCCTGGAAGAAAACAAAGGAAAGAGAACATGCTCCTGTGTCATCTTTAGGTTCTTCAGGAGAGAACTACCTTGATTTGGTGCTGCTTATACAACTATTTTCTTGTTTGTATCTTTTAAATCCAGAATACCTAAGAAGGCACTAAACCATAGATCAGAACAATATAGCGTGTGTGTATGGATAGCAAATAAAAGGCTCAGTGGGATGAGAAATAAAACAGTAGTACAAATGACTTGACATTATTTTTTAGCAACACCTTAGTTTGTATGAGGGTAGGAAGGTCTAAAACTAGTTTAAAACAGAGGTGATTCACTATGAAAAAAGATAGTTTCACATCACTCAAGCACACATGCATCTTTGAGAAAAATGTCTTGTTGGCAATTGAATGTTATTGTGACATATTGTGAATAATAGGACAATTAAAATATTTGTTATTCCCTTTTAGTAGCTACTTTGCTACCTGGAAAACCTCTCTAAGTGATTCTCTCATTAGTCTTCCTGTGAAAATGGAGATAAGGAAAATAAAAAACCCATACACCTGCATTCTGGAATTGAGCTGTCTGAAAAAATGAAGGGAAGAGCAAACAGCAGCTACAGAGCAACAGAACTTCTCTTCAATTATGTAATAAATTCAAAGAAAACGACAAGAGGATGAGAGGTTGCACAACTGAGGAGGAAGAGATAAAACAAGAAAACCAAGAAATAAAGACATTAGGTGACCATCTAGGCAGAGGTATGTTAACACCTTGGGAGGAGGAAGGAAGCACTAAGAATCATTCCACCCATTAGCATTTATTTCTCAAATTGCAGGTTTGGTGTTAAAGGAATTTAAACCATGCATTAGCTCTTCACAGGAAGAAGAGATCATGAATTACAACTGCCAAGAAAGCAGTGAAAGGAAACCAATATTTTTCGAGCTAACTTAAGGATTTATCTTATAGCTCAGATAATACAGTATCTTACATTGCAATGAAATTAAGGATGTAGCTTTTGGTTCGTCTTATTCAGGCTGATTACTATTGCCTCATTGAACTCTGTAGTACTACTAGGAATTGTCATTTATGCTTTTAGAATCAGACCAAATAAAAAAGAAACAAAACTGCTATTTTTACTCAAGATATGGACATAGAAACTGTTCTTCCTCAACAATTCGTTTTAACAATGTTGAAAAAAGCGTACACAAATTTCACTATTAAAACAATTTTTTTTACTAGTTTTCTTTTGTAAAAGGAAAAATACATCTCTAATGGCTCACTGAATGGTAATGAAAAATAGGCACAAAAATAAATATTTTACCTAATTCTGTCTGTCACACTGACCCCACACTACTGCTTCTAGTTGGCGTTTCCGCTGCAAGAGACAGAATTTAATGAATTACATTAACGAATGACAGAAATTTCCTTCCCTTCTCCCTCTTGCTCTGCTTTTGTACTACTACACTTTTAGTTGTGCCTTTTCCATTTTTTTTTTCGTCTTTGAAAACGCCAACAGGGTTTGCTGAGAAAGCAAACTCTGCAACTCCACATCACTGTTCACAAATAATGAAGATTTGTAACATCTCAGCAAATAAAGATTCAGTATTTGGCTCAAGCTGTAGAGCTTTTATTTATGGGTTTTTTCTAGTTCTTAATGTGCTGAGTTTGCAGCCTTGACTGGTGGCTGTCAAGCACATGTACATCGGGCCCAGAGAGAACAGCAAGGGCTACTAGCTGGTGGATTGTATGAACAGAACTGTAGCTGCCCTAAGCTCTTCAAAGGAGACTTTAAATTCAACCCCAGTTATGTGTTATCCCAATACAGTAGAGTGAATTTCACCCTCAGGGAGTGTATACTAGCTCACATAGTAGTCTTATTGTGGAAAGTTCACTTCAGACTCAATTTACAGTATTCCCCTTCTCTCTTCTTGTCTCCCCTTCCTATCCTCAGGCCAACAAAAGGAAATCTGGTTTATATTTCTCAGCACAAGGTTTGTTTTCACCTCTGACACACACAGAACAATCCCTCCATGCAAAGAGCTGTTACAGCAGTGCCACACTTCTCGCCTCATGGACTAATCCCTCATGTCTTCTGCCCAGCTCACAACCAAATCAGCCACACCTCTCCTGATAAAAGCTTATCAATGGATTTTATTGAGGGAAATAATGATAAAACACACAAGATCATAATTCTTGACTTAAATGGAAGATTATCTTCCCAGAATTAAAAGGCACACTTTGCTAAAGTGGATGATTTCTGTTATCCATCTCTGTTTAAGTGTCAGAAATCAAAGATAGAATAACTTTCTGTAAATGCTATGCTTCAGAATCATCTTTGCCTAAGCAGTAAAACTTTTAAAATGTAACAGCTGAGTCAAATATAAGCAAATGGAAATTAGCAGTGAATTAAGCTTCTAGAACTAATCAGTGACAGTATGTTAAAGGAAACTAAAAGGTGGTGATAAACTCTATGCAAAGTTCATTTTCAAAGGTGTCTGAGCCTGCAGAGGTGTGTTAATTGAAAAGTCACGTGTTTAGATCCTAATAGAATTTATCCTAAACTCCATAATTAAAATGGTCCTTCACAGGCCTTTGTTACGTGCTTGAATACCAAGAAAAGCAAACACATTCATTAACCGCCATATGATTCTGCAGAATCACAAACTTGAGTTAATAAAACATACATGTCACTAACAATTCAAGATGAACCAAAAAATAGCATCTGCTATAAAACCATGCTTATCCTTAACCTCATAACCTCAGCCCAGCCATTCCAAATCTTGCTCATTTTATGTTGCCTTTTCAGGCACTGGGAGGCTCCAGTCCCATAAAGGTTTCTGCTCATGCATAACATTCTCCAAATGGGTTTGCAAAAGGCCTCTCCGAAATCATTCCTATATTTAAAGCTGTGCATGGTAATGCAGTTGAGTTAAATATCATTGTTCTAAACACTATACAGACAAATCCTTCTCAAGAGCATATAAGCCAAACAGACTAAACAGACAGTCTTGGAGGGGAATCAGAGGGATAGCAACCTGTATTTAGCTTATAACATTGCTACACTTCCATGTAGGAAAGCTTGACTTGTTTTCGTAAGAATTTTTAAGCATTGGTCTAAAGCAGTCTGACTACTGTCAGCAAACACTGTTTGAAAGCAGCATCAAGAGGTTTTTCCAAGTTGCTAAAGCAGCTCCCTGGCACAGCTGGGAATAAGGCTGAATATTCTGGAGCCCTATTTATTAGTGAGCTCCCAGCTTTGAAAAATTACTTTTCTGGTGATAAGCACGGAAACATTAAGCAAATGTCCTCTTGTAGGAGAAAAGCCTTTTTATAATATGAGAACTTCCACTGTTATTGATATTAATCTTATCACAGTGTCTCCAAATCCACAGCATCTTTCAGTTACATGAGAATTCCATTTCCATCTCCCAGATGCTGACTATGCATAAAAGCAAATCATCTTTTCCTGCATGTGGTGGGTTAACTCTGGCTAACACATTTCCATGTGGTTGCTTACTCACTTTCTCCCTCATCAGGAGCAGGGAGAAAATGGAAGAGAAAGTCCACTAATTGAGATAAAGATAGGCAGGTGACTTGCTAGATACTATCAAGGCAAAGAAGATTGAATGGAAGAAAATTAACTTTATTGACAATTAAAGTAGATAGGTAATAAAAAGACAAGCATAAACCAGTACCTTTTCTTCCCCTTCCCCTAGTCTCAATTTCACTCCATTCCTGTCTCCTCTTAGTCCCTCTGAGCAGTACAGGGTGAAGAGAAACAGGGGTTATTGTCAGTACAGAAAGCTTTCTCTCACCTGTTCTGCTTATCCGCGGGCTCCAGCCCTTCAGGATATATCCAGCCACTGCTGTGTGAGGTTCCTAATGAACCGTGATAGACACCTCCATTAATACCAGAGAGCACCCTCTCCTCTGACCCTGGTATCCCCTCTGCTGCTTCTCATTCTTTGTACTTCCTCCTCTGCCTGCATAGCTTTTTTTTTTTTTTTGGGGGGGGGGGGGGGGGAACTTAGAGTATCAAAGAGCACCTCAAATAGCNTGCTTGGCAACGGGGCTCAGCTGTGCTCTGGTGGCTCCACTGGAGCTGACTGGGATCAGCTGTCTCTGGTGTCTCTCCTCAGAGAGACTGCAGGCCTGCAACCCTGTTGATGCTAACTTTGGGATGTGTGAATTTACTACAAATTAATAGAAAGGTAGAAAGAAATGTATTCTTCTACCTAGTTACCACTTTGTACACAACGAGTTATGTTGAGATCAGTCAGATGGGTTGGTAGGTCAACATTTGATAAACACCTTTTCATTCTTCTTTTCTTTTATAAAAACATTCAGAAGACCCCTCCTGTTCCCCTCAAAAAAACACTCAAGCTGACAAAAAAAATACCTTAACCAAATAAAAAATTCATGAACAAAAATCAGTTTCAAATGTGTGAAAATGTTGAGGATTTTCACCTGTTTAAACAGACATCTGCATACCAGCAACTGAAAACCTGGTAATGTTTTCAACAACTAAAACTTGCAATTGTACATCAGATGAAGACTGACTAGATGTAATGAATAAATTATTCAGAAAGCTAAGATGGAAATGACAAAGAAGATCACTCAAAGACTCAATATGATGTAGTTTTCTTTCAACTATGTTTAAAAGTTTTAACAATGCAGTGTTAAAATGAGAGCAATCTGATCTTACATGTGTTGAACTTTTTGAGATAATGAATTCAATAAATACAAATTGCAGTACTGAAGTGTTGACAAATGATCAGGTCATAAATTTGATATAACTGAAAATACATCATGACAAAGCTGCAAACAGATAAAAGGCTTCATTTTGTTGCATACATTAACTCACAAATACTCTAATTCATGTTTCACTTCAGTAAGCCCTGACCTGATTTCATACTTTATATGAGAAATAAGTTGATTTTTCAGAAAAATTTCAACATACTCAAACTACTTCACCAAAACTAGATATGAAATATTTGCATGAATGACACTGTGTCTTGAATCAGTGACTATGTGTGTCTTCCAATATAAGTATTAGGAAAAGAGATGATGTGTTTTTTCAAAACCTAACCTTTTTTATTATTCTTTTTATTTTATTTTATGGTTGTTATGTTACTTTAGATAAAGCAGTGGAATAGATACTTGCCTTTGGTAAGTAGGCTTGAACAGATCATTAAATCCTTCCAAGCATTGAATTGGCTAGGCTAGTCTAAATTAGAAGTATGTCAGTTTTATATTTAAAGCATTAAAAATAAGCACTGAAATGAACTGTACTGCAAATGCTATTTTAAACAGCAGCCTGTCTGAATAATACTGTTCATGTCAAGCAAGCAGAATTATGTCTATAAAACAAATACATGTTTTATTGTGTGTTTTCCCAAAACATTTATTAAAATAAAACTTTTTTTTGTTGTTTTTCATTTCAAAAAACTCAAAAAAGAGAACTTCCACATTTCTCCATTGGATCCAGCAACTAGACCCAGAAATACCACAAACTCCCCAAATGCTTTATAGCTAATTATTGCTTCTATTTTACATTACACAGTTATCAAGGAGTGAGGGGAGAAAAGAGCAGAGATAAATGTTTGAGTAGAGGCAAGTGTCCAGGACTGCCTTTTCCCATGTCAGTGACCTTTTAGCTGTTCTCCTGACATCACAAATCCCACAGTCCTTACCGCAGAGTACTCCACCCAGAATGGGACCCTGCAGAATGTCCCCATTGAGAACAACCCTTAAACATCAGCACATTTCACAAGGATTTGGTCAGGAGGGCATCAGTCCCTTGTCTCAGTGCTGGATAAGGACACCAAACACCAAGCTATTATGGAGTAAAGTGGCTGGTTGATAGCATGTTTTAAAATAAACATCCTGGCCTGCACTTTCCAAACTTAATTGCAATTCTCTTTCCTCAGGAGAAATTTCCCGACTCCTATTTCCTGTATCCTGTTAGGCTTCATGACCAAGGGGGAAGGAATCAAGAATCAAGGCACATAATTTTGATGCTGTGGGCACATTTGATGTTGCTCTTTCCATGAATGGTCTTAAAAGGCAACTTTGCAAGGGTGGCACAGCAGAGTGGAAGGAACACCTCTGCAAATTTGAGATTCTGCTGTGGCATCTCACTGTGAAGGTAGTTTGGCCCAAATCCACAAGGGTGCTAGTTTGATTTCCATTAAAAAGCAACTGTTATAAGTGATGATGATATGATTCAATCCTTCTGTGGATTTGGGACCCCATTTCCTCCAAGGGTTTCAGCCTACTAAGCATTAATGTATGACAGCTGAAATTTTATTGGGTTTTAGACCTAATTCCTTACTAATAGGATTAAATTTTGTCAATATATATTAATGCATATTTCTTTCCATTGAAGCATGAAATCATGTGGTAAATATCACTTCTATATGGGGACCACAGATATGTGCGAAATGCTGTCATCACACTATTTTCTGTAGGTTTCTAAATTGTTTTACATAGCAAAAGATGATTTTCTCAATAACTGGTACTATTTTTAGAGATTAGAGCACCTGTGTGTCTATGTAGGCTCAAAAAGTTTTAAGTTTTCATCCTTCATCATTAAAGGAGACATCTTCCAGCATGTCTTATGGAGTTGGGAAGAAAGGAGGGCTAATTCTCCAACAGAGGGAAAGAGGGAAAGAACTGGCAAATAACCACAGCCATGTCAGCAGATTCAAGTCCTAACTTTCCAGGCTGCTACAACAACTAAAAACAACATATCCATTTCACCCATGCTGTATCCTGAAGGTTCAGGAGGTGAGAGGCAAATCTTGCTATGTATAAACAGTCATCTACAGTATATTTGACAAAGAAATTTTATTGTCTTAACATGGCTTGGCTTCTACCACCCACAGTGTAGAAATACAACCATGAAGCTTGTAAACCAGCTTCCATCCTGTTCTAATGATAGTTTAACAACCAGAAGAACTATAATGTTTAAATATAGAATTATTTCTGTTTACACATTTAACTATCCCTGGTGTTATGGGGACTTTGGCAGTTTACATAATAACCTCGGAACAATAGATATGTGCAGTCTGCACTGGGTGAAATGATACATCCATCCTTTAAAGGATTAAAAATGGTAGAATTTTTGTTGATTTTTTAAAATGACAGCTAATCCTGTCTTTGATATGCAATGCCTGTGTTGGCAGCCTCTTGATTCTGACAGCATCTAGATTCAGTTCAGGAGCTCCAGCTTAAATTTGACATTTCATCCAGACTTAGAGGCACCAGGCACTATGGTGAAGTCTCTGCTGGTAAATAAAACAGGGTACAGGGGCTGCTGAGCAGTGGGTATTTAAATAAGAAATGCTAAGGTGAGTCATGCATCTGAAATGTTCCTTTTGCCTCTCTGGATTTAAGTTCTAAATGTAAATGCTACCAGGACTCAGAAAGGGGATTCCCTCCTGGCCTTTAGGTACCTCCTGTCCAAGAGGAGTTACCTCCTTTAGATGTGACTGGCTAATAACACTCACCTTTGGCTAGCGCTTAGCAGTTTTCCCTAGATATTATCAATGATTTGTCTTTTTCTTTGCATTGCACATAAAACATATCCATAAACTGTTAGACTGAGACTCAACTTTATTAATTTCCTCCAAAATTCAAAGCAGAATTTGGGATTTAGTTTGACTTTCTCAAGCAACAAAGAGTTGACCCAAGACTAATTTTTTCAAGGAAAATTGTGCTCAGCTTTTTTACCTTCAGAGAATTATCTTGTGCTCTCTATTTATTTATGGCACTGACTCAATTAATGACACATCTTTAATCATATTGTCCTCAGCTCACCATAGGGTTTTTTGTTTTGATTTTTATTTTTGTTTTTTCTTCCCAGCTTTTATATTAATGCTGATCCTTCACAGATGCATTCAAAAGTATAACCAGACTATCCCATTGCTAAGCTCTGATAGGAAAATAAAAGCTTTTATTGTTTTCTCACTTTTGAGAAAACCTCTATTAGATGAGTCAATCGTGATTTCCTTGTAGAAGTATGAACTGTGATGCTTGAAATTTGGTCCAAGGTCATGTGAAGCACAGCCAAATCTCACAGCCCAAAGGGTCAGAAGGTCAGTCTGAGTCTCCATTCTCCTCAACAGAGACCTGGAGACTCCTGGATATCACTGAACCAAAACTTTGACATCTTTTTTGACTCAACCCCCAGTAACTACAGTTGAAGCACAGTGAAATAAAGCCCTTTGAGAATTGATTTTACTCTCCTTAATCACCTTTTCTAAACCATTATGAGCTCTTCTTGGAACACCAGGGGGACACAAGGTACAGGTACTATACTAAAATGAGTCTTCAGAGGGAAAGGAAACCAAACCATACACCAGTCTTGATTTAAAGAATCTGCTCTCATTTTTCAGTTATTTTAAAAAATCCCTGAAATACAGGTGATACTGCCTGACCACCTTTCATAAAACCTGCTTCAGAGAGCTTAAAAAATATCTTTTCTAAAATTATATGTGCTTTCTTCAGATTGCTAAAGAAAAGTCAATGTACTTCCACAACTTCCAAATCAAGGGTGGCAAAATTTTCTTCAGAAATTAATCAGTTGGAAGTCTGTTCAGGAACTGTGCTGTAACTACGTAGCATGGATAAAATGCATTTAGGCTCCGTGTGCTCTTGGTTTATATCAGCACATATATTCTCCAGCACTAAACACAGCTGTGAAGCAGTGAGTGAAGGAAGAAGGCTGTGTGGTAGTGAGAGCATTTCTCCATTTCCTAACCCAAAGCACATGTTTGCATCGAGCACTGCTAACAGGCAACCACAGCTCCATTAGCCACTTCTTTTTCCCCATGCTTGTTAAGTTTTTTTAGGGATGTCTGAGAGATGCAGCCTACTAAAGAAGCAACAAAGCAAAAAAGAAAGGAAACAACGAATAAGTTTTCAAAAATTCAACACAAGAAAATGCAAGGCTAGATTTCCATCTCATGTCCTAGTAAAGCTTATTGCCGCAGGTCAAAGGTGGAGACATTTAAAATTGTGATTCTGAAGGGTGGTGACAATTTTGTATCTCTGTGTTTATCACTCATACATCTGGTTTATATCTGGGCATGGTTACAATTTGTTAGCATCTTGAAGTATTTTTCTTTTCTTTATTATGCTTGAGTACACTGTGTCTAGATGGATGTCCTGGCAGTTAATTGACATAACAGAAAGGATTGCAAATATTAACATAAGACAAAGCAATATATAAACTAATCCTAGGAATGTAAGGAAGTTGTCAAAGACTGTTAAAATACAGAGTGAATACAATGATAAATATACCATAGGAGACAAATAACTTTGAGAATATCTTGATATAGAAATTATATAATTAGTTACAACAAAACTGCAAAAATGGAAGTTTATATACCACTTCTTTCTGTTACTTATTGTTAAGGAAGGCTCATTTAGTGGATAAACGAAAGAAATGTAAAACTAAATTTTGTACCTAAATCTAGGAACACAACACAAACTCAGCAAAATCTCAGTGTTGTGTTTCACAGATTATGCAATGTGACCTAGTAATTAGGACACTGAAGTAATAAAATTGGCTAAACCAATCTGTCTTTGAGTTTGCAGGTATTAGGTCTCATATCTAAACTTTCTGGTAAAGACTTTGTGGGGTAGAATATATCTTCACGTGCCCACTACACCTCTGAGCACCAGCATTAGAACAAATATTACCTCTCAGCATTTTAAATTTTTGTACATGTCCCGTCCAAAAACTCAGGAAAAACTATATACATTTTTTTCCCTTATATGCACTCACTATTCCCATTTTTGAGACCATGCAGTAATGTTACTGTTTATGACACTATTCTATACACCTCAAATCCAGTGAATATAAAACACCAGACCTGGCAGGGAATTTAGTATTGATAAACCAGATAATATTCTGACACATGTTTCTGAAGTGGTTCTAGATAGTTTCAAAAGAGGGGAAAGTATGTTCTAAAAATTGTATAGAAAAAACAAAAGCAAGGAAATCAAAATTCTGTTAACTAGAACAAAATCTTTGTATAACTAAATACATTTTGTTATAGGATAGTTCATATTGATTTATTCCATGCAAATTGATGTATTGAATGCAATAACCAAAATTATGCAAAAAAGGTTTGACCTGTTTTGGGGAAGAATTTAGTGATTATAATGAACTAATTTTGGTGTAAATATGTTTTCCCATGACATCATGCAAGTTAGAAAAAGGTCATGAAGAAGCTCCTAAAAAAAAAAAAGACAAAAAATGGATGTTTCTTTAAAATCTAAAGTACTGTATCCATACAAAGGTTTAAAGTTGGAAATCCTTTGCTTTCTAGTAAGTAAGATAATATAACCAAACCCACTGGCTCCTCATTAATCTGCCCAAAATTCCTCTTTCACAGTCAGAAACTTCAATATATTTTCAAATAATGCCCTCAGAAGAATTTATTGCTGTTTTGTCTATTCTCATTTCTAGACTGGTATATAACATACACAATCTTAAAACACAGTAAATTTTGAAAAGAGTATAGAACACTTTCCTCTTATCAGAAAGCTGTCAGTATGTTGGGTTTTTTTTCCTTTCACTCACTGATACTGTATTGCCAGAAATGATGTCATGCTATTCATATCATATCTCACAATAACACTTTTCTAGAGTAAACCTTAATCTCCTAAATCCAGTGTACAGTGGCTGTCCAAACAGAATAGATCTTTTTTTTTTTTTTTTAATAAAAGCCAGGTGATAAAGTAAGTGCTTCTGATAAATGAGAACCCCACAGTACTGTGGATCTAATCCTCCCATAGAGAGAAATATTTGACCAAGCATAATATGTTTCTTATGAGGAAGGTATCTTTCACAAAGGAAACAAAGCATGGAATTTCTGTAACATTCCTTGCATAAATATTCTTATAAATATAATGCATATGGAAATAATAATAAAAAACCCAGCTACTTTCATCACTCTTTTTGGCCCAGGAAACAATAAATAGGTAGGAATCCTGGCCAATTTTTTTCAAAGCTTGATGTCTGAAGGTAGCCCTATAAATTGTATCTATGTGAAAGCAATTTTCAGAGGTACTGAGAATTCACAGTTCTCACTGATTCCCACATGGATGTAGGTACTTATTTCTGGACACACAACTTTGAAATTTTTTGGCATGTAATTCAGCTATATAAACTCAGGATTTCTCCCAATAAAAACATGAATGAGATTTATCATTGATTCTCCTGATATTTACTGTCTCTATCTAGCTACTAGTATGGTCCCATCAGTGTAGCTTTTGAGCACCACCCAAGATTTAAAAATTAAAACCCATAAATCTCTCTTTCTTATTTCCTGTCTTTCCAGTCTAGAGAACACGGTTTGATTCATTTTATTTGGCTCTTTTTTTTTCTAACTATGCTTGAATAAAAACTCAGGGGGGGGAAAAAAAAGGATGCTCTTTCTGAAAAATAATGTAGAGATACCCAAACTATGTTTTGAACAAACCGGAGGCTGTTCTGCACTCCTGAGAAGCAAAGCTCATACCTCTGAGTTGCATCCTGCTGTGGTCATGCTGTCTCATGCATGATTTGGTGCCTTTACAGCTACCTTGGGCTAATCGTCGTCTCCAGTGTGGCCTGTAGAATAGACAAGCCATAAATTAAATAGGGGAATTTCACTGTTTTGTTCCAGAAGTGATGAGGCCTGCAGCCGTGCTCTCTCAGGGGTGAGCTGCACACACACATCTTCCCTCCCAGGCTGCTCATGCCTGGAGCAGATCCACTCAGCACTGAGTCACATCCACCAGATCCTGGTCAGCCAGCTGCACTTCCTAGTCCACACCTTGCTAATCGTGCTTCAGGGATATTTCCTGTGCTGGGGGCAAGCAGGGATTAGGAA
This sequence comes from Grantiella picta, assembly GCA_013397955.1. Lineage (NCBI taxonomy): Eukaryota > Metazoa > Chordata > Aves > Passeriformes > Meliphagidae > Grantiella > Grantiella picta. The sequence continues at coordinate 1,617,245 of VZRM01000657.1, forward strand.
ATATTCCAGAGAGCTGAAGGACATAAACCCCAAAGGGTGCCCGGCAGGTAGGCAGAATGCTCTGAGGTAAAGCAGCATCTCTTGCTACAGCATGTCCCTTCCATCATCAGGGAGTTTTCCCGTGTTCCTTTGTGCATTTCCTCAGTCTCTTCTTGCTTTTTTTCCCTCCAGAGTTCATAGTCTCTACTTTTGAAAAATGACTACAAATATTCACAGGTACCTTATGTCCAATTAATTGTATGTCAAAATGATAATAATTAGGAAAAATCAATTACTGGTTTGTACATGTGCATCAAAACCTCATGAGAGAGGTCCTAAATATACCTCTGTGATCAGCATGGTCAGAGAAGAAAATGCTGTTGGTGTGTTCAGGATAGCAGGTTGCTAAGCAGAGCCCTCTGTTGTGCTTCAAACAAATAGTGGCTTTTTTGGTTTACAATACTTCATTCCTGAAAATGGAGAAACACATTAGTCAAGTATAAGAGGGGATAATTTCTGCACCAGCAGTGGAAGGTGTGTGCTCTGGTAGAGGAGGCAGTGTCCTGTCCATGCAGATGGAAACTGCCTTGTCCAGGCATTCAGCAGAAATGACAGCAAGGACTCACAGTTTGTTACCAGCTTCAGCAAGAGCCAGTTCTCCACACAGGACTGGGAAGTTCATGGAAAACTACTTCTCCCAAGTGCTCCTTCCTTCCTTCCTTCCTTCCTTCCTTCCTTCCTTCCTTCCTTCCTTCCCCGTGGTCTTTTCTGGCTCTGAAAGGTGGAGGTACAGATTCTGCCTGATGCAGACCTGAGCTAATGGTGAACAGGGATGTGACAATCGCACAATTCTGCACAAGGTTTGTAGAGCTGTTGGACAGTGCAGAGAATGTTAATGTTATCAACAAGAGAGAGAAAATCTTCAGGGGAGATTGACAGTGGAGGAATGTTGGTGATGGAACACCTAAGACACTACATGACAGAAAACAAACCAGTTCAAGGTTTCGCAGCTTTTGCTCATCTCTGATTGTCAGACACAAATCACTAGCATACTAAAAGGAGACAGAAATTATTCTATTTCTCCATGTGAATGCACTGGAGTCTTGATATGCTCAAAATAACAAACTTACACTTTTCAGACATTAATACAAAACAACAGAGAAAAGGATGCACAACTCAGAACTTACTACCACATAGCTATCTATGTAGACGTGGTTTGCTGAGGTTTTTTGGGTAGTTCAGCAGACATCTTTTGTACTGTTTGTCAATAGTCATAACATGAAGAAAATCTACTATATTTAACTTGTCCCTGAACTGATTTTACACCATTTTTTAGTAAAATGTGGAATATTAGCAGCAATATTTAAGAAAGGGACGAAAAGGCATTTTGCAAAGCAATGAGAACATCTTATCTCTGTCCTACTAGCAAAGTCAAAACAAAATACAGGTAAGGAAAAGAAAGTACTGGATATTTTAACTCTTGAAAAATTAAATCTAGAGACTGCACCACTGCAGCCATTAAGCCTGTCCATGACACTGTACTAATTTTCTACCCTGTGAGGACAGGAGAGCTTGGCTGGATCTCAGGGACAGCCAGCACTCTCACACCTGATTGCTAAGTGCAATATTGAGATGTTTATGCAGCCACAGCCATGGGAAAGCCAGGGCACTTAAGAGAAAAAACCCAAGAAGAGTAACATTATTTTCCAAAGTTTCCCTATATTGCACGTGAAGCTGGAGGAAGAGTCAAGAATTGTTATCTCAGTCAGCACATCTATTTGCTAGCTAAATAATTTATTTTTCCCTTAAAATCTAAAAATGTTTCTGAAATATACTCTCCACAGGACATTTAAGATACGTTCAATGGAGTTGCATAACGTGCTGCGTAAGGCAAGTACCTGATGGATTCTGTGTAGTAAAATCTTTTGTGTCTCATATTTTGCCATATTTTAAGCTCTTTAGGTATTGCCTGGTATAAGAACTTGGACTCATTCCACACAGACTTCCACAAACTATTTCTCTCTTTTCCTATATTTATTTTTCTAGCTGGCCTAGAAATTTATAATATTTTCCTATCCATGGGACTTCGGGCAGTGCTGGACGATATTTCATCACAATAGCAGATCATGAAAAATAATGGTTGTGTCAATGTTTGGAAATGGCACTTTTGAAAGTGAAGTCATTCTTTATAGGATCAAAAGGTGCCCATATACAATGATCTCAGAGCTAGAATGCAAATTAAATAGGTATGGGGTGGTTTTCTCTGATGTGATGCCCTAGAGCTCCAAGAGGGTAAAGCAAGCCTCTTGCCTTCACATTGAAGTACTTTTAACTAAAACATGGGCAGACAAGATGCCAACTTAAAATTTTTCTCCATTTTAGTTAGACAGGTCCTTGAGCCATGCATTATCCTAGAGTGTGCTTTTGAAGATCTTAATGGTCTAACTGGCAGAGGCTCCACAATACATTTTACCTGTATCTTCAAACACCTATCTCATTTCAACAAGCTAGGGGAGACAATTAGAATAAATATTTTACTAAAAATGTTCTGAGCCAAATAGCTGGCTCTGCACTATTCTTTCTATTTATGGCTTCCTAATGAACTGTGCTGAAGGTATTCTAACAGATGGATTGCAAGGAAGCTCTGCACATAATTTACATTAGCATACGTAAGTTGTTCACACCAAAGCAAAGATTTCAGAAAATAGAAAGGGGTTTTTTGATTCCTAATACAAATTTGTTGTGTTGAGGAAAACAGTCTTGCCACTTCTCATGATTTTACTTCATATCTAATTATAATTGTTGATCACTCGAGTTGGCTGCTCCTAAAACAGAGGTATGCAAGAAACTCCCTTTTCATTGAGAAGGAAACAGAGAAAAAGGAGGAAGAGATAGTTTTCTCTCCTTCCTGATAAGAAACAAACATCAATGATTGAAAAATCAGGCAACACAATTTTCTATACTGTGAAAAATTACTGTAAAAGTCATTATGTTATTGCTAAAAAGATTTCAAAATGCTGAACACCTAAGAATATTTCACGCTTACACTGAGTATGTTAAAGATTGTAGAGTGCTAGAGGTCTGCAGTATTACAAATAGCAGCTTCACGTCTTTAGGGAGTCTGAGTATGTGCCAAGCAGAGAAGGCCACACAAAGTCTGTAATTACTGTCTTGTCTGGCAACTCTGATTTTTTTTTTTTTTAGTTGTCCAGCCATCATATATTGCTGGACAAATATCCAGCATATAGGTAATGTTGTGGAAGCGACTGGGAAAAAAAAGAAGATTCCACAAAAGCTGAAAAATAATAAATTAGCCACCATTTCAATTTGAGAACTTCTAATTGTAACAGTGACTCACTGTAATTAGCAGCCTTTTCCTCAGATGCGTGAATGGCCTGGAGGCAAGAAGACTGATTCCCTGTTCACTGAATCATCACATAGTGCATAGTGTAAGGCATAAGAAAACTCAGTGCTTCTCTTAAGCATAGAATTCCCTGATTCCTTCTTAAAATAGACGTCTACAATAAAGCAGATGAATTAGTCCCTAAAAGAGCACATTTCTCTCCTCTCACATGACCTTGACCTCAAGAGGAGTGTCTGAGGAGGAGATGTCTGTAGGAGTTTAGACTGATCCTGCTCTGCGTACCAAAGTCCACTTGTGAGAGAGAAAAGCCAGTGCAGGATACTGTGCCCTGGTTTTGGTGATGATGCTGCTTCTGGGTCATATCACATCATGGATTGTCTTTGTCATTTCTTTGAGCAAAAAGGAGGTTAGGTCTCTTCTCCCAGGTAAAACCTGATAAGGCAAGAGCAAATTGCCTCAGCTTGCACTAGGGGAGGTTTAGAGCAGATATCAGGAAAAATTTCTTCATAAAGAGGATGGTCGACAGTCATTGGAATAGACTGCCCAGGGAAGTGATGGAATCTTCATTCCTGGAAGCATTTAAAAAACATGTAGATGTGGAACTTGGAGATATGATTCAGTGCTGGGCTAATGTTTGCACTTGATGATCTTAGAGGGGCATTTCAACCTTAATGATTTTATGATTCTATGGAGATGAAGAAACAGCCTTAACCTGTCAGTACGTGTAATTTCCCAGCAGGACATGGCATCTAAATTCTAAAGGAGCCAGAGATGGAGTGGTTTCTCATGCAACTCTGCACCATGGAAAGTCATGACATTTTTAACAAGATACCAGTATTTTCAAATAGCTGTTTCATATCAAACACCTATCATTTCCATGTTGGCCTTAGTTATTTCAAGGCACATTGTGAAATAGCAATACAGAATAAGTTTCATGCCAACTAAAATGGCTGTTGACCTGGAATAACTCAGGAATGTTCTTTTGGCCTCTATTTGATAGTGTAAATCTGTGATTCACTTTGATAATCTAATTCTTTTATGATCTTAATTTTTTTCCTTTATGAGACTGATCATCATGTCACTTGTTTTGATCAAAAGCCTTAAAGGTATGTTCTTTATTTGTTTTAGGCAGTTTGGCCATCTTCTCTAGTGGCCTGGGAAAAAAGGAGGAAAAGCCTAACAGTGCAGGGAACTGACAGATGGTTACAGTTTCCTGACAAATTATTTATTTGAATTCTTAAACACTCAGCTCTTACTTATAACTTTTTCACTTCAGTTTTAAGAGTCCATTTATCAACAAGAATGATCACGTATTGACCATACCAGGACTCAAAAGCAAATGTATTCATTTGGTCACTATACGGAAATGAGTTAGTGACAAGTGAACTGATTCAGACAAAACATCCAAGCTAAGGCGTCAGTCCAACATTTGAACTATAACAAAATGCTTGTCGAAATCCTTTCTTTCTGCCTTTTTCTAAATCTTGGTTGTAGGCCCTTATTTGATATCACATGCCCTCATGTGGATTTTTCCTTCCAGAAAACTGATTTAAAGAAATATTTACCTTTTTTTTTTTTTAGTGAAAGGAATTGACTTTTCACAAACAAAAATAAATTTTAACTGTTAAAACCAGTTTGAAAATTTCTGTTCCCTCACTCCTCTCTGGTAAGTGACATCGTTGCACTCTGCAATGCTAACTGGTCCCCTCCTTGCCCTGGTATTCACAATGAGTCAGTGCCTCCATCAATAGCCAGATGTTTCAGTTGAAAATGGTAAAAGCTGAGCCTTAAAGCAGCTACAAGGTAGGTTGTCTTTGTTGTTTATGCTGCAGTTTAACATGACCAAACCTCGCAGCTTCTTGGTATGAAAATTTTTTGAAGGTAAAACTTTATCTTTGCATTTATCTGCACTGGTATCCTAATTTTAGGTGAAATATAGCTTACCAGTCAACATCCACTGTCGAACTGACACACAGATTTCTCATATTTTCCTTGCCTGATTTCTCTTCCAGTACAGTGAAGTTTTTCTGCTTTTTGCAGACACATGGTTCAGTGTTTATTCTGTAAATATATCCAAGAACCATTCAGACCTTCGCCTTTTATCTCATTGGACAGTGGTTGCAAATATACTAAATTTTCATGCTACACAAATGGAGTACTTACTGTCTCCCAAAGGAAACATTTGGGGGTCCAAGCTGGAAGCAATCTCTTCTAAATGTAATGTTAGATGAGGGAATATGTGTGTGTGTTGTCCTAGGTCTGTCATAGGACGTGAGCTGTAGTCCCTTTGTTCCCCAAAGCCTCCATGAAATCTGCAGTAGCATGAAACAGATGAAAGAGATTTCGGATTGAGGGACAAAAAAGGTGCTTCTCCCTCAACTCTGTTTATAGCATATTCACCCTGACTATGCCAGTATCTTAAAAACTGGGTCCTTCACATGAAAATTTGTCTCACATAGTGATGGCCACAGCAGTGAAAATTAAAGGTTTGACACAGGCATCAAAATCCTCTCAGCCTAGTAACAAAAATATCCTTTATTGATTCTATGAGTAACCAGAATTTCAGTGACACAGGACTCTAGCTGCAGAATCAATATTTAGAACATGATGAATGTGTACCAAACTAAGAAAACACACCAATCAGCCCCTCATCTGAAGGTCTTCTCTAATGGAAAAAATAACCAAATGATGTAAACAGAAAGGGCAAACCCAGTGACAACCTACAAGACCACCCATCTGGGCTAGGCAGTGCATTTCAGGGTTATCTGGCTGCTAGCTTTGTGCTGGTTCACACACTGACTATTGCTCGAAGTTTTGTTGACAGTGACCACAGTGCTTTCTTTAAATGTAAACATTCCCAAGTTCGAAGACATAGTTCACAGTAAATTTGCTAGAAAAGCCCTTATACTCATAGGTGGCTTAACTGTTGCTTTTCTAAAACACAACCTTCCTTTAGAGTTTCCATCAGCAGTATATGTCTAATAGATTCTGAGGCTGTGCAATCCCAGCTACTTGTACTGTAATTCTATAGTATACCTTTAGGAAATGAATTTTAAAGCAGTTTTACATCTCTTTGATGAGAATTACAAAAGGTGTCCAATGAAAATTCAAAGGAGAAAAAAATTAAGCAAAAGTTACATGCAGCCAGTATAGAAGAGAAACATCCCTGTAAGCAAAAATAAACACACTCAAATATTTAACTGAACATAAAAAAACATTGCTAATCTTCTTTATGGTATACAGGGCTTTGAAACAGAATGATCAGAGGACTTGGATCATTTCTTTTTATTGTAAGCCATCAAAAATTCAACCATATGAGTCAGACTCTTCTTCCCAAGAAATAATACTATGCTCCAGTAATAGCCCTCATGATTTCTGTGGCCTACTTTTTGAAGAAAAAAGTACTCAGCTTGCATCACAAGCCCTAAATAATGCAAACAGCTCTTGATTCTCCTGCTTCTAGGTATTTGTTCTTTTCCCTAATTCCAGGTGCTGGTTGCACGTTGCTGGTGAGCACCTGAGCTGTCCATAGCAGATACATCTCTTACCAGACAAATGCCTCGCTCCTTCCTTGAAACTCTAGAATTATTACCTTTACTTCCACCATCTGGAGGCCAAGCAAAGTGCTAGAGGATAGTGATTGAAAGCTCCAACAATGAAATTAATTATTAAAAAGCACAATAATAAGTGTCTTGGGGCAGATAACTGCCTTTTTTTTCCATTTTGGGAAACTCCTGGTTTAAAAGCCTCCCAAACTGCACCATTACTGACTATAGAGGGATGACCAATAAATAGTTTTACTGATCACTGGTTGGGAGCTAAGCCATACGATTATTCCTGCTTCTCCTGAGGCAAGCACACAAGGGAGGGATCAGCAATACACTGGGAGCCAAAGTAACGCCCTTCTCCTTTTGAGAATGATATCCATCTCCGACAGCAAATATAAAAGCAGTTGAAACAAGATTTCATGGGCCTCAATTCCCACAGCTTTTTCTGGGCATCAGATTTGATCACCATTGTAAAACATTCTATGTGAGTAGTTTGGACATTGTAAAAAGGAAAAAAAGAAAAAAGAAACAAATCCCAAACCCTTTAGTTCTGTTTAATTTAGAAAGTAGAATGAATCAGTTTTGTGGAAGACATTTTGATGTGAACCAGACAGCTTTTAAATCAGTTTTCTACTTAGTAAAGAAAGGACCCTACTCCTCTTTGTTGAGTAATTGCACAATACTTTTGCCCTGATCTATGTATTGTGACTCCATTTCTTTTTAATTAGTGGAAGAGAATAGTGGCCACTATTTAAACCTGGTTTAAAGTCCAAAATCATTATAGGGTTAAAGAAAGAAGAGAGCTGCCTTAGTATGAACAACTCTCTAGGAATATGACATGAAAGAAAAAAAACATTTAAAATATTTTTTCACCTCCAATATTTCTGTTGGGTTTTTTTATCTTAACAAAAATTATGCTCTCCCACAGCAACATTGGAAAGCTTAGAGAATCTTCATGAATCTTTGAATTGTTTTTTCTTTTCAGAATACACACCACTGAAGTTTAAGCCCACAGACTCCATATGTGCATTCATTCCTGGGCCAAACACAGAGACCATTTTTTATTATTACCAACATCTATGCATAATGGTTGGCTACTAGACAGTCTAGACTCCTGTCACTGACAGATGTCAGCATAAAAATTCAACTAGGTTAACCTCACCACATTAAAAAAGAATTTTTCAGTTTACAAAACATCACAAGCCATAGGCACTGCAGAATATATTCCTGCACTATATAAAGCAGAGTGGAGATGTATCTAAGGCTCACACATAACTCTGGGGATGTTCCCCAGTTCTGAATTGCAGACATTTAGTATGTCTGGAAAAAAGGGAAAAGTTCTGCAAAAGATGGGTGCAGGGGATTAGAAGATTTCACATGACAGGCATAGGAAATTACAGAAATATTTCCTTAATTTACTGCTGAACAAAGAACTGCTGGGTACTCCAGGCAAATGGGGTCAGCTTGAACAGCCCAGCCAGGTTTAATACTTCACTGAGTCATATATAGGAGTTTCTATCATGGTAATACTGACCATCATCCTCCAATAACTACACATGTTTTACATCGAGGTCATCTTTCAGCTTGGATAAGATTTGGACTTACTGCAACAGTAAGTCCAAAGAGGTTAAAGATAAAAGCTTTTCAGTCCTTAAATTACTGCTATTTCCACTTCACATCCACTCAAGCACCAGAGACTTCTCTAAAGCTGCCAGTGTTATTCTGCTCTACTGACCCATAAGTAGCTGAAATTTGGTCCCACTCCAGCGTGTGATTTAGGGGTTACCCTCTCACTCACAGAGATAGCATGTGGTCTTTTTTTGCTATAGAACTCCCTTAGCAACCCACACTTCTCCCTTTGCCAGACTTTCTCTTGTGAATTGAGAGGGCTTCAAAACACACAGCATCCAAAAGTTTGGAGGTCAGAGCTGACAAATTGTAGTCAGCTGGGAATTATATTTTTTCTGGAACTCCAGAAGCAGAGGAGTTTGCCTTTTAAATTCCTTGAGTTCTTCTGAGCTTTGTAGGGAGACAAGTAATTTCTCTATATTTAGAAAAATATAAACTTTTTTTTTCTTTTCCTCTTTATGAAAGTCAAGTCTTATTCTCAGCATGTTTTGGGAAATGTTTCAAGGTAAGGGGAACATTTTGCTTCATTGATCATTTTGTAGGGTACTCATATTGTTCCACCTGACAAATTAAATATATAATTAATATTTAGACTACTTCTAGATACCTTGCAAGACTTTGGGTGTACTACACATATTCTTGGTAAGATGTCATCCTTCAAGTGCAGAAAACAAACACTACAGTAGCCATAGAAAGAGCTAATGGATAGGGTATTCCCTAATGCCCAGGAGAGTGTGGTTTTGCACACAGAATGCATCCTAAACCTACATAAGGAGGCATTTTCATATGCTCTATTTTTAAAAATACTTATTTGTTTTCAGGTTCTCCAGAAACTTTGAAGAAAGACTGACAGAAATCTTCTTTGAGAAGTCACCAGTAGTAATCCATTAACAATACCCAACTTGGCTTGTCTGCAAAACCTTGACTTTTATTACAAAGAATACGACCTCTAACACAGAAGTCTGGGTCCATAGGCCATTGGCCAGCCAACTTTTTAGCATGAACCAAGGGCTTTGCTGGCTAATTCCCCTGGCAAGGCACAGGGTAGGGGAGAAAAATTGGTGTACTCTGACTGCTACGGAGCTGGAATGCATCTGAGCACCCAGCTAGGTGTAGGAGCTGGGAACTGCTCCAGCATCTGATGATATTGGACAGAGCACAGCCATGTCTGCCCTGCATGTTTACTGCTTAAGGAAGTATAAAAATGGGTTTAGGTCTGTTATTGTTTTGAGATTATCAAGACCTAAACTCTTCTGTGAGTTTATCACACTCCTGTAAAATGGCGAAACGTTTTTTCTCCAATTGTGTGGAGAAAAACTTTCTCCTGCACCACTTTCTTCTAGTGGTGCAGTAGCTGACATTGAGGGAAACAATAAGCTATATACATCCATGCATCTCTACATAGCTGAAGTCCCCATGTGAGAGCCACACAGCCAGCAGCTGCAAAAGTGATCATACTCAGAAATGTTATAAAACATAATCAGGCAATATGCTCAAGGGGTTATTTAAGCCTTCCTTGTTATCCAGGGTTCTATTATTGTCTTTAGTAAGCAGTTCATAATAAGAAAGCCTGCATTTCTGAAAGCCATCAAATAATGACTTTTTTGCCTGTTCTATGTAGGCAAGAACATAAGAAACCAAAAACTCAAAAAGCTTCCTCCAAATACAAGTTGAATCATTCAGATTAAATCCTGGCACAAATGAAGTCAGTAGCAAAATTCCTGCTGACTTCTTTGTTCATAGCTCATACACAACCTCAGTTCTTGAACATTTCTCAATCTTTAATGTATTTAGCCTTACAGCCTCCTGGTGAGGCAGAGAACAGCTGTAATTTTACAGATGGCAAAGTAAGTCGTGAAGGATTCAGTTAACTGGTTCCACCTACCAAAAATTAGGTATTTAGTCTAAACAGATCAATTATGCTGCTCTAGTCAACAGAAATAGATTTTACCTTCCAGTGGTAATCTTAAAAAATATAATAATAACGAAAACAACCAAAAAGACATAAACAGAAAGAAGCCTGGTTTAAACAGGAAGAATGTCCTTAGGGAAGTGACTCTGACATAGCACAGCTATGGCATGAGGTCACTCTCCTCTGGAGCTGCCTGTCCATCTCCACTGATAAGGGGAAGAACTCTAGATGACCAGTTTTCAGAATCAAAGTTAAAATTGGGTAATTAATTTAAAATCTGAATCTGCAAAGGAACTGCCCACAATGCAGTTTGTGGCAAGACTCTGGTTAGATATTTGACATCTGTGAAGGTGAAATGCAGAAGCCATCTGAGATCACCAAGCAAAACTAACAGCAAGAGATATTTAGAAAGAGACCACCAGAACCTCCTAAGGAGGCTCATATTCTATGCTCATGAAGTTCATTATAATGTTTAGCTAGCATTCAGAGTTGGGATTTGTCTCCTGGGCTGGACACCCAAGTTGTCAGTTTCTTAAAACACAGTGTAATCTCTTCTATTCATTATCTTTCTGTCCAGATAATTCAGGGGGGAATCAGAAAACCTGTGTTCAAAGCTCATCTTCTCTTAAAAAGTATTCATTTCAAATCTACACCTCTCACTCCCCCAGGGAAGAACCGTGAAACTGCTTCAGGTGAAAATATTGACTTTATTCCACTCCTTGGAAAAATACTCATGATCCAATGAATGAGAGTGATTGGATAGTCATCAGGCAAAGTGGAGACCTGGGCTTTGGTCCCTGCTCTCTGATTTACAGCTAGTCCAGCTCCAGACACAAAATTCAAGTTTCCCTCTCTCAGGTACCAGTTTGCTATTCTCTCCAATAATGTTAAATTTTCTGGGGTGGATTACAGGTCTCTGAGATACAAAATAAAGAACTATATATCTTAGAAAACACTGTGAAATATTAAAAATGTTGTTAAAGTGCATTCTCTGGGAAATAATTTGCTTAACCTCTCTCCTCTGCTCATAAACCTTTCCAACAGTGCAAATGCTTGCAATTTTAATGCTCCAGCATAGACAATAGCAACTGTTTGTTCCTGAATTACATGTGCTTGCTAACTGGTGGCTGCAGGCAGATGTGCTCACCCCATCAACAAACCAGTGAAAATTTGCCTGCAGGTTTATTTTCCAAGGTGATTGATAACCACAAACACCTGTATTTAAGCCAATAATCATCTTAAGAATTATGTGAAGTAATGAAGAGGCAACAAATCATAGCCTTGCTGCTGAACTCCTTGACAATTTAATTCTCTGTGAAGAGAATCACAAGACTGGGTGAACCTGGCCAGACAAAGAAGACATCTTTTCTCAGTTTTATTAATGTATGACAAAAAATTTATGGGTTTCTCTTCACCTGTACAGGTATGGTAGCTTCCTAGCATTGCATTTGAGTTGAAAAATAAGAAAGGAAAAAATCTAAAAAAATCATACATGACAGGCTATGTAAACTGGTACAAAGCCATCCATGGCTGTGAATGCAGAGATATTTGTCAATGGGGACAAGGTGCAGTTTCACCATTCATGAAAATCTAGGGTTAATGCCCTATCACTCAAGCCACATCTTTTACTAAGAAGTAAATTAGATTTCTATCTTCTCTTTTTCTGCTTTATCATGCATAAATGTTACATTTACAAAAGGTAATACATGATTTACATTTAAAAAATAAATGAAAATGTGGACAGTAAGCTGACTTTGCTGTATTTCTGTTATTTAATGGCAGGAAGATTGTAGCACATAAGCAATCTTACTAGCACAGATATATCAAACTATTGCTTACAGCAGAGTTATGGAATGGTGAAGGTTCTTTCCTTGCAATTTGATACTTAAACGGCATTAGGAATGCGAGGCCTATCCAACTTAATAACTGGAAACCTATGTGTTACAATGATCCGTAATTATCAATGCAATCAGGGCTTTAAATTGAGATAAAGATATTCTGTTTATAAGGCAAGTACATGAATGTCACGATACAAACACCAGACACTAGGATACAGTACAAACAGTAAGGTTATTTGTCACTGGAAAAATTTCCCTAGGATTGTGGTGAAGTTATCAGAACATTAACTATAAGATATGACGAGAAAAACATGTGCTTGGGTTGGACGTGGTGGATTTTGCAGGGCAATTAGTGAGTAAAATTATGTACCTTGTGCTACATCAAAAATAGAACCACATGATCATAACTCCTCTTTCTGCTTGTAGGTCCAGGAGCCACTGGACATCCATCCTTGCTTGACTGCTCTGAGATGAGGATGCTGCCTTCACTGCTTGCTGCAAACGGGGTAGATTATTTTTTTAACTCAACTAATTTGCTGGTTTAGATATCTTAATATGAAGAACTGAGCAGGGGTTTTACCATTGCCACACAGACTTTTAAGTAGACACTAGAGTAAGAACTAAAAAAATCCACTGTCTGTCAGTACTGATTTGGTTTAGAGTTGAATTAATTATCCTTTGTATAATTCATAAAGTACATTATAATATTAAGTTAATGTAATGCTCTGCTTTCCTGATTAGAATATTTTGTCAATCTTTCCTTCATCTAGGTTTACAGAATCAGGTATTCCAATCAGTGACATTTAAAGACGACTAATTTCAACTTCAAGGTGCAATCAGTGGTCTTTCACAACCAATCACCCTGGTAGATTAAAGAGGCTGACTCTCTTTGGGAATTCATTTCCTTCTCTAGCATTTTCTGGGAAACAATCTGGTTTGAGGGTAAAGCAGTATTTTGGATAAAACCCAGTAGTCTTGGCGTCTGGTATTTAACTGGAGTGTTTTAAAAACAGGTGCTAATGTCAAGCACATTATGTACTCACTCCCCTGCAGTTGTTAAGGTGATAGATAGTGTGGCAGAAAGCACCTCTTGGCAGATGAAATTTCCTGAAATGTCCTTGAGCTCCACACCAGCCGTGTCAAAGTGGGGTCAACAGCCATGCCCTCTGGGCTGAGATGAGCAATTCAGTTATGAATTTCTCAGCTACAAAGCTTGGAGGCCAAAGAAAGAATGTCAGTGAGAGGGTGGGATCCTGGCCCTGGAGGAGTCCAGAGGAGGGCTGCTAACAGCTTAGGAAAGACCGGGATTTCATTCTGTGTGTTTTAGTAATTAAAGTCTGGTAAGGGATTCCCAAAAAGACATAAACTAAATGAACTGTTTTGTTGGTTACAGGGAAGTAGTGTTTCCTCTGAAAACCACTTAAAACATTACTGCTGGAAAAAAACTTTTGTCTTTCTTCACAAGTTTGTAACTTCTAAACCAGGAAATAAGATCAATTAAACCATAAAAACCCTCCTGATTTCATCCACAAGACAACCATGACTCAAAATTTCTACATGATCCAATTTGGCATTGGGTGTTCCAGGCAGAATAGGGACAGGTGAGGAAGGATCCATGCTGAGAGCAGGAAACACACAGCAGCTTATGAGCAGAATTGCTGGAATAGTCGCATGGAGCAAACAAGCTCTCACATTGCAAGGTCAGTGCCAGGCTGCCTCTCATTCCACATGAAGGGTGACACAAGGGCTCTTCAGGCTGCTGTTCCTGGTGTAGGCTGCACCAATCCCTGCTCTCAGACACTGACTTCTCAGGGATATGAAGAGTTGGAGAGATCAGAGTCCAGCTTTCTCCTCCTTCAAACACTAACACAGGCTTGTCTCACCAGTTACACCATTATAAACCATGGCTGGAGCAGGGGGCTTGCATTTTTGAACAACATAAACCCCACTGGTGGAGCTTGTTCAGCTTTTCTTCTCCCTTTCTCTGGCCTTTTGTCAATACTTGTGCCTAAAGAAAGGAATATGGCCAGAAGTGTTCCTCATGTTCACAACATTACTTAAAATTATGCTGTATAAGAGAACCATGAGGCTATTTCAGGGGACACTTATACTAATGAAAAAAACCAACAAATGAAATGGCAGCAGACAGGTTCTTTCCAGTGTATTGCTACCAAGAAGCTATTTCTTATAACTTGTATTCTAGCAAGAATATTCATTCAACATCTCAGCAATGGCTGGAGTTTTTGAAGTATCCAAGAAAGAAGAGGTGGGACAGAGGCATTCAGAGCTAGAACATATTCCTTTACAGAACTGGTTGGTGGCTAGAATATTCAGGATATCAAAGCTATCTCGCCTGAGCTTTAAATAAGAGAACTCATTTGAACTTTCAGAGTTTATTTTTACTGAGCCAAAAGCTGCACTACTGCTCCATGAAAGAACAGGGATTTAGGCTTAGCATTCACAGCACTGACCCTGTGCCTTTTACATTTATATCATGAAAGGCTCTTCCACACAACAAATTCACACCCCTATTCCCTTTGGATAATTTGCAACTGTTTGAACCCAGGAGTTGCTCACTCTTCCACCAAGCCCCACGCCAGCCAACCCCAAGTGTGCCCCACGTGAGCAGCTGAGGCTGTTCCTGCTCCGCTGGCTGCTCCAGCATCCTGGGATCCTAACCGCTGGGCACCACATGTCCTGTTCTGAAATTTGGGTTTCAGGTGCTTGGGCAGGTGCTGTGCTTATGGCCTGTGGAGCAGTTGTGCTTCCCTGACTAACAGATCATAAAATGTGAGGTTAATAAAGGGATAAGAGGTGTCGCACTGGCAATATCAGTGGGGAGAGGGCTCGACGGGAGTCCGAGGTGTGACCATTGTTTACAGGATATTAAGTGATTTGTGAGGCTTATTAAAAAGTAAGAACTGTGTCTCAGTCTTTCTCTGCAGTTCTCTCTCACCTTTTGTATTGTCTTTCCCTACACTTCCCATGCATTTACAAAAGAATTTTATGACTATTGTGGCCAGCTATAATGTTTTTATAGGTTTTTAAATCATAAAGCAGGCTTAGTTTGTGTATTTATTTCTTAGTAACCTAGTAGGAAGCCTGAATGACCACTGTAATGTTGTGGCACTTTCTCTCTTTTTTTTTTTCCGCTTCTTTCTTTTTTATTTATTTCAGAAATTAAAAGACTAAACAAATGTCTCATTCAGATGTAATGAACTCTCATTCAGATTAGATAGACAGACAGATAGATACAGTCAAACTATGCGATAAAGTGAAATAACTCAGGAAAGCAAGCAAGCAAGAAAATACCACTTCATTACATAAAAAAGTGAATTTCAGAAGTCCTTTCCTGGAGTTCACTTAAGGTCTATTGATGCTTAATAAAGAGTTAATGTCAATATTAGAAGGACTAGGAATTATAATAGCAAACTAGAAAGGAAGAAAAATGTGATGGTAATGTTGGACCAGTGGCAGCAAACTGTACACTATTTAATGAAGTAGATAAGGGTCAGATTTTGAAGTGGTGTAAACTCTCTTGATTTCATGGATTTTGTCTCCAACACTTTATTAGCCCTGCTTTTGTCTTTGATTCACAACTGGATTTATGGTAAATTTAATCTGTTTTTCTCTGCCTCTGTTCCCTGATTATGTCTAACTGCTGAAATACTGCTAGTTCAGTTAGAAGCTATATATACCCAAAGCTTTGCTGTGTCTAGAGAAGTCTGGGAAAGAAAATGAATACAGCACTGTTTCATAATTTTTTAAGAGTCAATATCTCATGTTAAACATCAAATATCTTCTCCAGAAACTATTTTCTTTTTTTTTTTTTTAATGAATCTACTCTATGATAGAGTACATATATTTTGTATGAAGGTATATTACAGGCAGAATATTATTAAAACTATTTAAATTGCTGGTTTGAGCACTCAACTTCAGACTGGGTAGGCCAGTAAGAACTTAAAGGACAGCTTTAGACACTGAGAAAAAGGATTATATCTGATCTCCCTTTAGCTTTATAATTTAAAGCTGCCACCTTGTGAGTTTAGAGTCACAGGGAAGCAATAGACTCTTATTTGAATTAATTTAAAATGCATATTTAAATCTCTAACTCTGAGACTCAAACCAGGAAAATTTCTTTAAGCTGAATCAGCAGATACAGCAATAAACTATACTTAGCTGGAAATCAGTCTTTGAAGATCTCACAGTGCCATTAATCCACATTTTCTAATTCACTAGACTCAAGAATATAATTCAGTAACATTCCAACTGACTCAGCAGTACCCACAAATGTGTCAGCTATTTGACTTTCAACCTTCTAAAATGAAAAAAAAAAAAAAGAGTTAGCTGAACATTTGATTTCATGGCTGGCCACAATATCTAGGCTCTCTGCCTTCTCTCCTGGATTGTATTTAATTTAACAGAGCTGACATGTTTGGAGTATCAAGTGTACCCTGCTCAAAATATATCTAATTACAGAAAGGGCCTGAAAGTCGGAGCAAAGATGACACCAGCTGACAGTCATTCCAGCTCCTTGGCTTTGACAAGATTTTACATTGTTCAAGTACTAAATATCAACCCAGAAAACCTGATGCTTCCCCTTTGACTGTGCAGTAAATGAGTTCCGTCCTCCAACACATGCTCATGCAGTGTTTTGCTATTAAAGAGTGTGAGTAATGGAGTATAGGAGTATCTCAGACATAAATCAAAGTATGTGCCCTCTCCATCATGTGCAATTTTGCCCAGACTTGAATGACCAGGAATGCCTGCTGGCAAGCAATCTACATTTTCTAGATAAGACCAACTGCACATGGCATAAGTGGGTGCCATGGAGAGTATCATTTAACCCCACGTGGGAACACTCGAGTATGTAACACATCATCTGTAACTTATTCCCCTCTAAGAAATTGCACTGCAATTTTAGAAGGTTTGCTCTAAATTACTGCTAGAATGTAAAGATAAACTTTTAGTCAGGGAAATATGAAGACACTCAGACTATGTTTTTCAGTTTTGACACTTTGCTGTTTGGACAGGACACAATAGATTATGGCCAAACCTGATTGTTTTGCTTTCAGCAGAAGTGGTGTTAGCCCTGCTGATTGCTCCTGACTATCCTGCCTCCTTTAACACCCGCCTTCATGGTGCTTACCTCTGAAAGGCAAAGTTCTTCCATTTGTGTGATTCCTTTTTTCATTGCAGTGGCACCAAATATACTTTTTACATGTTGATTAAAACCTAACTTGCTGTAGGGCTTGAGGACAAATCACACCTTTTCACACTGTCCTAATTTCTAGTGATGTCATGGAGATTGTAATGGGATGAGGCAAGTTGATTACACTATACAGAACAGAAATCTTAAAAACAACTAAATTTTCATGCGCCACATGGAAAAAAATAATGAAAAAACTCTTCTGCAACTAGCTGAAATGCTTTATATTTAGGCATAGTTTATTTTCAGTGGAATTTGGACTAACATTTTAACAGCTCAGATAAATGCATAACACTTTTAATTTCAAACCACACTGGATGTCAGCAACATTGCTACTTTATGAAACAATTAAGCAAGGACAGTCAAGTCCTGCCTATATTATTGGAACTGACTATTCAGATTTATGATTGATTACTCAAGCTTCAGGTGATCTGTATTTTAATAAGAACATCCATGACAATAGCATTATAAATTTACAGGTTTTCACCAGTTTGACAGTCCAAAACTACAATGATCAGCTACAGTAGAGGCAGGCACTATTATAATTTTCCTGAAGGAGCAGTTTTACAGCAAAAACATTGACTAGATAAGCTTGAAAATTTCATAGGAACATGACATTTTTGTCAACGATTTTTTTTTTTTTGAGGATCACATCAGAACGCTTGTTTTATCTGGCTAAATACCCTTTAAAATACAATTGTACCTTAAAACATTTTAATAAGGTCAGGACAGAAATATTTCTGCAGTTTGTTTGACATAAAGTTTCAAACTGTTTGATATATTGATGTAACAGTTCAGAAGGAAAACAAATGTCAAAATGTCAGAATTTCCTGTGGGTTGGAACACTGTTTTAGAGCCCACTCTTAGGACAAGCATTGCAGTAACTTGTGACAATGAGGACTGATGTGCAGTTTGGGAACAATTCCTTCTAGATAAACTAATGAGCAGACTTTTTAAAACTGATGCTAGGACCTGAGAACCACTTACTGTTGGAATCTAATGGAACTAGATCACAATCATCCTTCCACTCTTTTGAAACTATTAGCCACAAAGAACAAAGGAAGGAAGACCTCAGAGCTGGTTGCATCCTCAACTACAAGAGCTTGCTGAATTATTGGCCCTAGAATCATGAGAAAAAAATAACATTTCGTGTCCTGATTCCACCCAACAAGTAGAACATCTTCACTGACATTTAACCTTTATTCTTCTTTCAAGTAGTGGAAACATGCATAATTTCAGTGTCACAACATTAGTTAAAAGAACATGATTCAAAGGTTCAGCTTGAAATAATTGGAAGTTAATCCTGGAATTACTCAGACAAAACCAGATTTTAGAGTAGTTTCAGGGGCTTTTTTTTCAAATATAAGTGAAAAGACTAGTAATAATTTAGATTGAAAGATTATTTTTCTCTATGATCTCATTTCTGCTTTGAGGCTGAATTTTTTTATGGTATGTTTTGTTTTCTTTTTATTGTTTGCCTGTTTCTATTTTGATTTTAAATACTTTTTTGATTTTTGCTTTTTTTTTTTTAATTGCTATAGGAAGTTTTCTTGAAACTACAGATTTGCTGTGTCTGGCAGTCAGATGTAGCAGCATGTAGAAATATACTCTTTCTGGATCTTGAAAATGAAAGTATTGAAGAGTTACAATCTGAATTGAATCCATAAGCCTCAGGGTATAAATTGATCACCAGATGGGGTAAGGAAGAAATATCCCCTGTTGTATAATATCACATGCACTAAGTGGGTTTAACACCTTCTTCTGAAGTGTTCCAAATTGAGACAAGATGCTGGATAAGATAGATTTCTGATCTATTCTGTTAAAACAGTTCCTCTGCTATAATATTCTTCCCCCAATGACTCATTTCATGCAATGGAATCCAGCAGCTCCAATTTGGGTGTCTTACATAGACAACACAATGAGCCATGGAAAGGGACCAGGAAACTTCCTTGTTTACTTCAAATAGGAAACTGTTATTTTATTTGATAATTTTAGAAACCATCAGGAACTTTATTAGCAGAATATTTAAACCCTCCAGCTGCTGTCCAAGAAGCAGCAGGTGGCCAAGTCCTTCTGTAGATTCATCCCTTGGTTTGCAGCATGTGGTAAATATGCTGTAAGGTGTGTATGGGAGGAGAAAGATGAAGCAAAAAGGCAGGAAAAAATTAAGAAATGGAGAACTTACAAATACTCAAGCATGGGCTCCACGTGCACATCATGTGGGCATCTAAGAAATCAGAAAGGAGATTTTCTCAAGTATCTAAAAGTCTATATCCGAAATTGCAATTCTTACAAAGTTTGAGGACAAGGTTGGTGGCATGGCCAATGTCACCTGTGGCAGTCTCACTCTCTATTTTTCCAATTGCTGTCTCTAGACTCTCATTTTCTCCCTCAATCTCCTGGCTTTCAATGCACTAGATATTGAGCTATCCTGAGCATGTATTTTGCTCCTATTACATTTACAGGGAATTTGTTTTATTGCCTCTTATGGCATCAGAGTTTGAAGAGACAAACTTGAGACATTCTCCAAGACTTGGCAAAACATTCGACCTCTGAAACCTCCAGCTGGTTACACAGTTTGCATACACACATCCACATTACTTTGAAATCAAGTGAGCTCTGAAGACACAATCAACAGCTTGGGCAAAGCTTTTTTACTCTGGCCTCAAAAGTTTATCCCGTCCTGCAGACGCACCCTGAGGTTATTCAAATTCCACCCCTCACTCCCAGGCATTCTCTGGAATGAGGGATAACTGCAGAAGTAATTAATTTGCAAAGTTTTGTCACTGAACAGTGTTTCAGTATCAGGCTTGATGCTTAATACTCCAGCCATTTTTAACCTGAGCTACATCTGCTTTCTCATTACCCCTAACCCTCAAGCACTGACATGTCTCTAGGACTGCTTTATTTTTATTCAAAAGCCAGAATAAGGACTGGTATCAGACACAGGTAAATTATACTGCAGGAACTGGTAATTTCCTCCCTTCTGTTCCCTTTCTCCCAGTAGTCCAGACAGACAAAAACGTTAGGATCTATTGAGAAACGTGTGATCACAGTTTTTTGAACTAAGCAGATGTAGCCAGCTCACACAGCAGCTATCAATAGAATGTGGATACCAGAGGATTTGTAAGCAGTGACTATTTTTTCATATTGCCAAGTTAACAACTGAGATTCTGAGGTTCTGTGGGAACCAGCATCCTAAACACAGATCTGTACATCCAGGAGCTTCGTCCAAGATTCCATTCGACTCGGCACTGATGTGTTGACTGATAAGAAGCAGGACTGCACAAACAGACACCTTATTGCATTGGGGGATATTGATTCAGCCAACAGATTTGCTGTGTTCTGCAGCAGAACATCCTTGATGATTGGAGTCACATTTGGTGTTCTCTGCTTGAACAAAAATGAAGACACTGTTTCTGATCTGACAAGCTGTAACTTGAGCAATTTTGCATTTCCTGTTCAACAGCTTCCAGAGAAGTAGGACACTGGTTTGTATTTCATTGTAAAAAGGAAAATCCTTTAAACGTAAATCTTACTAGCTGAAGAGAAGAAAAATGTGAAAGAAGAGAAGCCTACTCACCTACTTTCTACGGACTTGTTCAAGTAAAAAATGATTGTGGGAAATATTTTCCAGATAAGACAGTTCACCCTATTTTTACATGGAGATCTTGCATTCCCATTCACATCGTGCTTTTCTCTGAATCCCTAAACACAACAAATAATCATGCTTTAGTAAGCACCTGCTTGGCTTATTTGAAGAATCCTTCTGTGACTGCATTAAATCCTGACCTTTGACTTTTCCTGTCTGATGCCAAAATGATTATTTCTGCTCGTTCTCAGTTTGACATCAGGGAGCAATTGGTTAAGCCTCTGATCCTTCATCTTGTTATCTGCTGTTCTTATAGGTGTCCATCATGTTTCTGTACTCAGATTTATAAGGACAGATTTAATATTCCAAAAACTATAGAAATGTGCCTCAGTTTCAACTGACATTAGCTCATCCACAATGTAGAAGAGCCAATAATGCTTTTTTATTGGGCTATTTTTTCCCCCTGTTTGCCCACAACTACTGATAAATGACAAGAAGACAATTCAGTACATTGAAGCCAAGCAGTCACAGATAAATTTGAAGCCTGTAGTGTTTAGTTCACCTCCGTAGAACAAACTCTGCTGAGGATTCTGCTATTGCTTGTCACACCTAGATTCAGACAGAAAAAAAATTGAAAATATATTTTTTTTAATTGAAGCATATTACAGATTTTTGCTGTCCTAAGTAATGAAAAAAAGAACTGACATTGAAAATTAAGCATGAAAAAAATAAAAGCATTAGTTTCAAAGAAAAACTTTTATTTTCAAAGTCAAAAAGACATTTGATTTCAGATATATATGTTAAAAAAAGTAAGGTTAATGTGTATGTCTTACCTTAGATAAGTATATACTTCAGAAATTACGCATTCTTTATGAACTAATTGTTTTTATTTTGAATACACCATATTTTTTCAATCTTCTGTACCAAAAATGCTGACAAACTTCCTTCTAAAACAAAGTTCAAGAGTAACGACACAAACAACTAGTAATTTTGGTAACTAATAAAAATACAGCTCCCTAGGAACATGTGGTTCCTATGTAGGCAAAATCCTGTGCTAGCCCACTTCTGATGAAAGAGGAGACCCAGATCAAGGGCTCTGGCCAACATAATGGAGTAAATAAAGCTGCCATGGTCATGCTGCCAGAGTTGGTCACCTTGTGCCACCCTGGTGTCCCAGCAGGGCCAGTGTGGATCACCACAGGCTCTGGCAATCCCATTACATGGTCCAGTGATGGGTGAGCCATGCTCCAGTGATTGCACATACCAGGGAGATTTCCATGAAAAGCTGCTGTTAGGAATGCTTGGGCACTCGTAGGAAGTGGAAGCTAATAGGCTGAAGAGCTCAGACAAACATCAAAGTCAAGAAGCTAATGCCTGGAATTAATGATAACAATGGCAGTGTCCTGGGTGATTTCCATTTGTGGTGATTTCCATTTGTGGTGATTTCCATTTGTTGTGCCGTGTCCCAAAGCAGATCCATTGTGACAATTTCCTAATGCATTCATTCAGAGAAGCATAGGTTGTCGGTAATGTGACATTTTAATTTAAACTGTTCAATCAAATCACATTACATGTCATTTGTTATTTGGTCAGAGCACTGAGGTTGTTTCTATCATTGCTGATTTCCCCCAAGTGCAGGTCACAGCATTAGCTGACATCAGTGCTGGAGCCCTGTTTTACATTAGCACTTTTTCTTCTTTAAAAACATGGATTTATTCTTTTGGTCTTTTACTAAGTGTTTTCTTCACTATTATAGTTGCTTTCAAGCCTGCTTTGCTCTATCCTTTCTTTCAGGTAGGTGGATCTTTTATTCAGAATTTGCATATGATTACTGTGGTTAATCCTAGTGGCCACAAGAGTAAAGAGTTCCATAACAAATCAGCATATTTTTAATTCTCATTCATGCCCACACAAACAGAAGTAAATACAATTGGTTTCAATATTCCATTGAACATCTCCTCTGCAGGGCTACTCCAGCACTGCATTGCCACACCTCTGCTGTGCCACTTGACTGGCTGGAGAATCAAAACATTCTCTTACAAAGCAGATGTTGATGCTGGTTTCACTCTCTTTCTCTAGTCCATCTTTTATTACCTTATCTTCTGCAATTGCCTGGTGCACTGACTCTCCATCCTAGATTGCATGGTGTCCTTTATGCTTTGGTTTAGATATTTGTGAGGTTCTTCCTACCCTTCTCCCTGTTCTCTGGCATGCAAACTGTGAATTTTATTTCTAATGCATCGATTCAGCACTTTATGAATTCTGCCTGCACAGTAGCTTCTGGCCTAAGTCTGTTCCCACTGAGGTCAGCTGGCAGCTTGCCACAGACTTCAGTGGGAAGAGTATCAAACTGTTAAGTGTAAATTCAGTCCCAAATCTGCAGTTTGAAGGATGACATTATGTCTCAGCCTCGCTCAGTTTGATCTGTTGATATTTTAGCCAGTTTAACATCTTAGATCATGTTCTTGGCATGTTGCTCTGAAGCTGAACACCCCCCATCTTTTGTTACCTTCATGATTACACTCTCCATGGGTTCTTACAGTGCTCTCATCACTGTTGTATCTGAGGCCCTTCCAATTATTCATGGAGTAACTAACATCTCTCACATGCAATTCATTTCTGCTCTCCCAGGAGGAGCTCAGTGGAGAGTTTTGCCATGGCTTCCTCCTCCCCACATCAAACACAAGCTATCCCCTGGCCTACCCATCAACTAAAAATTAGGGCTGGTAAGAATATTCTGTCTAAAAATTCCCTCTCCAACCATAATGAATGTTTCCAAGGTCAAGACATTGCACTGTTCCCTATGTAAGGGTATGTTTTTGCTCCAGGATGTATCCTGATACAGATGTCTGGGCTACCTAACTCTGCAGGAGGCCATCTACATTCCAGATGTGGATTCTTGTTCAGATCTTACTGGCATTACGTGCCATAGTTTGGCTATTTCTCAGATGTAGCCTGAGGGATGCAGCATAAAACACTCAGACAGATGTGCTGAAAGATTGGCTCTCTTCAAATTTCAGGGATGTCCTTGTCTTTGTCCTCAGGCAATGTCCTTGTCCTCCCAAGTCCATCCACAGAGGTTTCTATTCCCTCATTGTCTCCACACAGCCCCCACTTGTGTCTACTGACACAGCACAGACCTGGCACTGCAAAGTAAAGGAATGACTGGCTCATGCAAAGTCTCAGGTTCGGTGTTGTGCAAAGGCTGGGAAGCAAAAGAAAGAGGGCATTGTCATGGGTTAGAACAGCAAGTGATGTAAAAATTAGAGTGCTAGTCAAATTAAAGAAAAAATGTTCTTACCTAATAGGAAAATATTAATTCACTGTAAAAATATTTTAAAGTCACTGAATACCCCAAAATACAAATTATTCTAATGCGGGTAGAAAATATTCAGGATTGGGTCTACGCGGGAGATTGGAATTGATATTGTTCACAACTGTTTATTATACATTAGAAAAGAAAACAAAACTTCACACAAGCTGCAAAACTCCAAGTTGTATGAAAACAACACTTTGGAAATTAAATCTTTATGACCTTGTCTCAAAGGATGATTTCAAACATTAGTCTTTTTGAATGTGCACATAGGGCATAGAATATGAAATATTCAGATTTCCAAATCATCTTTTTGGCTCTGCACACATGCAAAATCAGCCTGTTGCAGAAGGATTAAACTGAAGTCTCATCCCTCCTCAGTGCTATTGTGCATTAACGCAAAAGACCAATATGCAGAAAGCAAGTTAAACAGACCTCTGCTTTCTTTTCTCCTTCCATCCAAAATCATCTTATGTGAAACTAAAACTGAAATAGTTTGAAACTGAATAGCAAGGCTTTTCTGTCTTAACAAAATATCACATTTAACAGCAAAAAACTAATCAAAAGTGTTGCCTATCTCTTTGTGAACAATTGCCATGAGAACCTAAGGGTGGTTTTAGTCTGGTTTTTAAATACCATGAAAAAAAGTGAAACATATGAAAGTAAAAACCATCATTTTTTTAAACAGTTCATCATTTCACAAATAACTCATGGCTGTGATAAATAAAATGCTTCTAGATGATCCAGTCTGTCCGAGGGAAGAGCAGATGGTGTAGAATGTCACTTGTCCTGCTGGCCCTCAGAGGTGCCATATTCATCTAAAAGCAGATTGGTAACAGTGCAAATGTAAAATATTTTAGTCACCACATTGATTTACCAGTGGTATGATTCTTTAAAAACAGAAGGCCAAACCACAAACCAAACAAAAATCACTTGAAGATGAAGTAGTGGGTTTTGGGGCCCTTCTTTTTTTTTAAAGTACAAGCTGAAATTCTCACTACTTCACTAAAGAGCGTGGCTTTAAGAAAACACTTGATTTTGCAGATACCACAAGAAAATCTTGACAACAACACTGTCAAGTAAAGTGGAACAGCTATATTGGGAGTAAAATAGTCTGGTTTGGTTAACATAAAGTATACAGGATACTCTGAAGGAAAACATTATTTTCATTAGAAGTTTTTATTTAAAATCTGGATAAGTCTAGGAGTGATATTTGTATAAAACTTTCATATGTTCTTTTTCATTAAAACAGTTGTAACCTTTCTCTGTTCCCAGTGTTTATGCTTTTAATGGGCCCCCTGAATAAAGCACTCAGGTATTATAATCACTTTTGCAATTAGCCTTCCAACTTTCAAAGAAGTTATTGGATGAATCAGAAATGCAATGGGACCGGTTAAGTTATTATGGAATCATTAATAGGCAAATAAATTCTGAAACAGCATGGGAATGAAAACTTCTTCTCTCTCAGAAAAAGTCTTTATTTTTTTTCTTTTTGCTAAAGTAAATTGCTTTAATGATTCATTCCACAATAGTCAAAGGTCTGCAGGAAAATATTGCCTTTGAGGGTTATCTAAATAGTTACTCAGCTTAGTATAAGTTCACAGTGGAAGATGGAATCTACATTAATAACATGAATTATGAAAAAAATGCTCGCCTGTGATCTATAAAAAAATCTGTGAGTGAGATTAACTATCCTCAAATAAGAAGCTTTCCCTTGTTATTAAAATCAGCCTGGAAATCAGTATGGAAAAATCAGTAATGGAAAGATTTTGCTATTTATTATGGCACATAAACATAATGAATGTTAAATTTAACTCCTTTTAGAAATCAGAATTTTCCATTTGTTCTTCTGAAATACTGCCTTTCTGAGTACCTTACTGAGTTCTAGTATTTTCTCTGTGCCCCACTTTCTTTTCTCCTCACTCAAGAAGCTTACTAGAGAGAAGAAATCCAGGTTGAAATCCAGAGTAAAAGGCAGCATATTAAAAAAAACTATAACCAAAAAAAAAAACCCCAAACAACCAAAAAAAAAACCAACCCAAACAACCAAACAACCAAAAAAAAAACCCCAAAAACCAAAACAAAACAAAAAAAATACTTAAGCAAAAAATATTTTTGTCTTTCTTCTAGTTCCATGTTTTTACCTGATCTGTTTCTTAATTTTTTTTTCCTTTTCCTTTTCATTACAGCCACAGTGTTAGGTTTTGATAAAAATGACAGAAGAAAGGAGGATATTTAAATAAATTTAAAAGTTTGTTTTTAAGATTTATTTTTAAAATTATTTTTATAATTAACTCAAGGAAGATTTTTATTCTCATAGGAATTACCATACTAAAATAGATTAG
Source organism: Grantiella picta (assembly GCA_013397955.1). NCBI lineage: Eukaryota > Metazoa > Chordata > Aves > Passeriformes > Meliphagidae > Grantiella > Grantiella picta. Next base: position 1,643,974 of record VZRM01000657.1, read on the forward strand.
CCCCCCATCCTGACATTGTCCTTTGTCTCCAGAAGTTGGGGGGTTAAGTAAAAGGAACTCAATAGGAATGCATTGTACAATTCCATACTATCCTATAGAAAACAAACAACAAAAAGGCTTCTGCTGTCAGCCACCACTTATCCTGCAAGGATAGTAAGAATTAGAAAAATTGTTCTATATTCGATAAAGGCATGTCTAATTACTAAATTATTCACTGTAACTGGTGGGCATTTGGAAAGAGTGCACACTAAAGCCTGGTCTTTTTCTATTTATAATATATACTGATATATCACCATGCCAGACTCACAGCTACATAAGCTGAGAAAATTGCACTGTTGACAGTCACATCTTTTACCAAGTAAGAGCAGAAATTCTATGCCACAAATCCAGATTCAAGGGTTATATATCCAAACCTTTCTGTACCATATGTTTAGCCTGAGATTTTGATCTAACACAGTGACAGTTGGATATAATCTTTATTGGTCTTACCTTTGCAGAGGTTAAATGCACAAATGAAACCAGTCTGTGTGGATTTAACTAGATTTTTAAAATGATATGAACAGGGTGGCAAAATGCACACACAGAAAATACAAGCATCTTTCCTTTGGTGACCCAGGTTTGATTTGATTCAGCACAGAAGCACAGAAAATGTTAAAGGTCTGGGTTATGTTTTTGAAAGAAGACTCCATAGAAAATATGCACACAAATTACTATAATGAAGGACAGTTGGCAAAAATGATAAGAATGATAAGAAAAAAAAGTGAGCATATTTCAGTCTGAAATAGTCTTTCGCTATCACAAACCATCTGTTTCCACAAAGAGTTGGAATGATGCTTAGCCATGTTTTCCTAGCTGGAAATAAGAAAAAGGAAAGTATTTCTGTCAATTCTCCATGATCATGCTAGCAATTGTTTAATGCCATGGTTCTGAAAATCTTTTCTTTGAAGTCAGACTCCCTGGAAGCACTGAATTCACAGTTTGTGGCAATGTCTTAATGTAAATCAACAAATCATTCCACTGGACTCTTATTCTTGCACTCCAAAGCAAATAGAAATATTCTTTGTTCAATATTAAATCACTGCTTTTAGAAAAAAATAAACAAACACATGAAAAAAGTGCTTCAGCAAAAGCTACATTTTGATCAACAAATGAGAGTTTAGCTTTTGTCATTTTCTTCCCCAATTCATCCCAGGCAACAGAGGAGCTGTTTGATTTTTAGATTTCTTGACATGTAAAACAATAAAATAATAATTTAAAAATTATTTAAAAATTAAAACACCACATTTAAAAATTCTTCTGTAGAAGGAATCACAAAATGAAATTTTTGGCAAATATTTTTAAATAATTGGTAGAATTTTTTTTTTTTTTTTTGTTTTCCTTTTTCA
>VZRM01000657.1:1645396-1694668 GCA_013397955.1 Grantiella picta
TTTTTTTAGTTTTCCATTTGACGCTTTTAAATTAAAATTGGATCTATCAACTACAGTTTGGGAAATAATGAAAACTCTAGGTTTAAGTTCAGCTGAAATTTGCCCAAGCCTTTTGAAATGCTGGTATAAGACAGAAGCTGCCTCATTTGAATTATTTTCTGACGCAGAAGATTCTTAGTGAGTAATAATGCCAAATTGTGACTTATAACCCATTTCTTCAATGCCATTTACATCACCTCCTAACTAATCATGGGGAGGTCAAAAGATTTCAAGAAGACAACTGACTTAATAGAGTCCTATTAGCACAGGTCAGGCAGCAAAATGGGATTCTAAAGTTATGCAATCCAAGTGTGTCTTTGGTCAAGTCACATGGAATAGATGTGCAGTTCTGGGTTTTTTTTTTTTCCATTTTCAAGCAAAATGAATTTATGACCATGCCCATGTGCTGCATTATGTGTTAAATGAGTGCACCAAGCAGCAATCTCTCAGTAGCACAAATAATTCTGTACTTTGCTGACACATACTCCCTTAAGAATGTTCTCTTAGCTGATAGGGGCTCCAGGTGTATTAGATCTTGTTAGCTCTCTCAAATCACTCCACACAATTAATTTGGAAAGAATTTTGAATAATAAACGGATATTTCTTTAGTAATTTATCCTCAACACAGGATTCGGGCAATTTCGGAATGGTGTTTGAGAGATCACTGGTTGTGTGCAGTTAACAGAGAACCAAAGGCAGCAGCACTTATCCATTCCCAGCAGATTTCTGTGTCACACATAAACGTTCACTGGCACCTCAGGGGTGGGCTCATCAGGAGAAGGTTTTTGAGTGAAAAAACTTTGAATAACAATTTTGGCTAAGCAGAGCAGCTAAATCTATGTTGATAGCAGTTAACAGAAGCAAAGCTGGTGATAGTCATAACCAAAAGATTCTTCAGAGCTCCAAAGCACCATTTGAAATTCTGGGAGTATAGGTTCTTTATAAGGTTGGACATGGTTTGGGGAAGAGGGATGGGGAGTTAATGACTGTTGAATGAGATCCATTTATAGGAAGAAGTTTCAGATACCCTAAGAATCACATCAGAGATAAGTAAAATTTCCCTCTTGCAGTTGGAATTCTGGCTGTGTACAACATCACCCACACCAGTGAGAGCGCAAACCACATTTTGGGTGCAGACTCCATATTCCCAGGTCAAACTTGAAGTTTTCTTATTTAGCCAATGTTATATATAGGCATCTTGGAATTTGAGAACGGATCAACATGGCAACAGAGAAATTACTTACAATTTTTAGTGACATTCAAATTCATTTAGACTGTGAACAACTTCCAGGTAGCTGTTTAATGATGGATTTGGTGCTTAGTGTGCCAGATTTCATAGCTATGAGTCTTCAGACTCTGTGATACACTCATTTTAAGGTTTAACAAAGCAGTCTTTACAGCACAGCAGTAAGCTAAAACACGAGCCAGATTCAAATGCATCAACAGAGCAACAAAATGGGGCACCAATGTAAATAGGCTATTAAAAAAATAAAAAAAAAGGAGGATGTGAATTTTAGGCATACCTTGGAAATTTCAAGTGGATCAAACTGAATTTACTGAAGCTGGAATTCAATCAATATGCCGGAGGCATATCAGCCTGGCCTAAATTAAGATAACTATGAATTATTTAAGAAACTGACCAGGGGTTGGATTGTTCTCCATCACATTTCAGGTACTTTCAGATATATCATTTTTGATAAGCAAGTGGGAATGATGGCTGTTATCCTGAGATCAGTGAGCAGATGGATCCCATATTTCAATGGGAAGTAAAGCTACAAATGACACAGCCAGATAATGATGGCTTTTGCCAATAGCCTTTGATAGAATATCTTTTGTAATAAAATAAGATCCTTGTGTATGGTCTATAAAACAGCATTTCAGAAAAGGCTTTGAAAGATTTTTATTTTTTCCTTTCAAATAATGTGCTTCTGCAACAATATCTACAAAGACATAGGCCAAATACTCAACATCTGTACATCTTATTTCTTATTTTGAACAGACACTTGGCACATTCACAGATGTATTTCCCCCCCAAATAATACAAAACAGAAAACATATTATCATTTCCATTAGTTCTTTATCAAGAGAAAGGAAAAAAAATGTCTATAATTTTCATTTCAGTGTAAAATTTTTTATTCATTCTACCATCCTTGAAACACTACTGTTTATGACTCATTACGACACAGTCCTAGTCACTCAGCTAGTTTAGGACTTCCCTTGTTCCAGTATGTTTAAGGATCTGTCATTAAAAGTGCATCACACATGTATCTCTCATTGTTCCCCAAAAGCTGTGATCAAGGGTCCACGTTTTGGATTTCTGACTCCTGCAAATATCCCAGATCAAATCACTATCCAAGAAGAGCACTAAATCTTCCCAACTTTCCTAACAGATATATTGCTGTTAACATGTTTCTAAAACTGCTCCTCTATTATTGTAATTATTTGTGTGTGTGCCTCAGCCAAAGTTCAGATTTGTGATTAAATGTATTATGCAAATGAAAAGATTAACCTTTGAAAAACCACGGTGTATGACACAATGCAACATAGTATGAGACATGCAGCTGCCTTCCACACATACTTTCCTGGTCTTTGAGTTCCTGTTGCTTCATTTAACCAACTGGCTGCACATTGCACCAAACAAGCTTCTTGTATTATGTCTAAAATTCTGACAGTTTCTCAGTATTGTTTTCCTCTTTCAAATAACTTCTATATATAAATGCAATCCTACATTCTCTTGTGAATAAAAAAGGTCTCCTTCCAGTCTAAACAAAAGCAGAACATATATCACAAACAACAAAAGCTAGAAAATAAAACCCAGAAGTTTTAGTGTTGTGTGTGGAGAAAAAGGACAAGAGCACTCACGATGAAAAAAATTCTTTTAATAGGAACAGAATGGAGTTGCATCAGTGCATAAAACAGCATGTGCTTCCTACCACTCATATTCCAGAGCATTTTCATTTATCAAAGAGGACCTTCATAGCCTGTCTTAGTGACATGGAAAAGGACCAAGGAGGGAAGATGAAGTAGGCAACAAGGGAATTATGAATTCCTGAGATAAAGGCACCTCTACAAAATGGAGTTTAGACAGTATTAAGAAGAACCATTGTTACCCCCTTCAATGTGTTTCAAGTCCTACAATCAGGAATGCACATTGAAATATACTCCACATGAGAATATGCCATCTCCTGAGAAACAAGAAAGGGAAAAATAAAACAAGAAATAAAAATACTTACCAGGTGGAAGGGAAAGAGACATGAGAAACAATATGCAGACTTAGAAGGGTTGGTTGTTGCCTGTTCATGTTCTACTATTTCTTTTCACAAAAAAATAATCTGAAGTGAAAGGTGCAATATGCCCCAGCTGAAAGCAGCACAGCCTGTTTCATGCAACATACTTTACCAAAAGTACATTCCATGAGAATATGATTATGATTTGCTGACCTGGCAGCAAATACCTGACTTGTATCAGATTAAGAAACAGGGTATTTCTAGTCTTCTCTTCATTGTAGGAGAATTATCAGTGTTTCCAACTTTCTTATTACTAATCTGAAAAACTGTTCTTCAAAAAGCTTTGGTGCACTGCTGTGCTTTGGGAGATGGAGCAGTTTACCTTAGCTGTTGACATCTGAGGGCTTTTCCTTAGAGGGCAGCAACAATTTCATTTTGCTACCCATCTTCCCTGTATTTTAGCGTCACCCAAAATGTATATTACTTTGATTTAATTACAAAATGTGTTTTCTTAAATAATAAACCTTAATGACAATCACTCTCATGTGAGTATTTTTTAAAGCCTCCTATATGCCCAAGCTGTCAACTTCCAAATCTTAAACAGTTTCACTGCTGCACATGCCAACACCTGTGCTCAACTCAAAATCCCTGACATTGCTCCATCCACAGAGACAAGCAAGTCTAGTACATGTTAGCAGATACAGTCCAAACATTGAGTGTTTATGGTTGTTTCCTTTATGAAGGAAAAAACAACAGCCAAGTTTTCTTGGGAGAAAGTTAAGAACACTGGGAGAGAAGCAGAGAAGGAGCAGCTTGCTCCTTCCTGCCTGTGGAAATGCACCTAACACTGGAAGACGTAATTGTAATGAAATGTAATTGAGACAATGGAAGATGTTAAAAACGATAGCCATTAACACTTTTATTGTGAGGCAAAGAATAAACCATTGGCCAAAGAGTAAAGATTTGTCATTTCCTGTCCTAACAACACTTCAGTTTCATCTAGCAACTCTTAAAACTGCTTGCTAACTTTTTCCATTTATATATTCAGTTACAAGTTGTAATGAAGAATTTAAAGCAAAACCAGGGAGGGAGATAAGATGTATTAGCAATTCATAAATTGTCCTGTCTAAGCTGGTGTGCATTTTTGTTCAGTATTTGATGAGCATTCCTGCAGAAATGTGCTTGGGAACTGCAGATTCTCTGGTTCTGCAACATTATCCCCATATTACTCTGCACAGTAACTACGTGGACTCAGTGGTGCAAAATATATGAACCCCTAAGTATCCCCTGAACCATGTTTTACATTGCAGAAATAGAAATGATTATGAACAGCCTGCTAGCTTGTTTTCACAGTACATATGGACTCTGTGTGTGAGCACGTCCCAGAACACTTCCCTTCATTTGAATCATGAAGGGCCGGATTTTACCTCATAGCTCTTACTTTAAGCACAGACTTCCTCAGCTAACAGCCCTCCTGGATTCCAAGGGCCTAAAAGGAGGCATCACACGTGGAAAAAAGTGGAGCAGGGGGAGCTCAGGAAGCCAATCAGTGCTGGAAATGTTTCTGAGCAGCTACAGAAGAGCTTGTGTGCATCTTCCTGAGACTCATCACTAATTGTCTTCAAGTCTGACCCTGCTAAACTCTTACAGAGAAAATGACAGATTTCAGCTTAATTAGCTTTTGTTTCCTTGAGTGCACACAAACCAACGCTGCATTTAAGCTCTTACTGAGCCTGGGGTGTCAGAAGGAAGCTGAAGGATTTCTCTCGTTCTTTCCCTCCCTCTGACACCCGCCTCTGCTAATGAACGTGGCTAATCAGCCAGGCTGTGCGGAGCACCTCTTCTCCTGCAGGAGCTGGAAGTGCTTTACCAGCTGGATGCGGAGCCAGGTCTGGGACACGCTGGCAGCATTCCCACTTACTTCAATGGGACCAAGATTGATCCTACATGAGACATTATCAACTGCAGCCACCTGCGGGGAGGGAGTGGGGGAGCACAGGGGAGGGAGAGGGGGAGCACAGCAGCTGTTTAGCAGCGCTTGGTAACACAGAAACAAGAGTTCAGGCTCGGAAATGAAGAATACCATATCCAATTGCGACTGCAGGTGGAATTTAGGTGAGCAGAATGCTACTGCCGCAGTTGGGATTTGGCATCAGCTTTCAGGCCAGCAGTACCCTGAGACCTTTCCCAGCAAAGGGTCAGAAGCTCAGTGGTCTAATGGACACAGCATGGGACTGGGAAGCAGGCATACTTGAGAGCAGCGATGCGGCTGTCCTTGGAAATAACATGCTGACCGTCTGTTAACAAATTAGCCTCCTTAACCTTCCATAAATCCCCTGCAACACAGGGTGCTGTGCTGAAGGCTAGAACAGGAGGTGGACCAGTCAGCCTATTTATTTTCCTGCCTAGAGATATTTTTTTTCTCGAAAATTACTCTCGCCCTGTAACTGTGGATAGATGCAGCAATGCCTGATTTAAAAAATGAACAATCCTTCCTTCTTCCCAGTTATTCCCATTCTGAAAACACCTTGAGGGCTGGGAGACACTCTAGAGCCAAAGGTGCACTTGAGACAGCCCAAGATGGATGGGTGACCAATGTGGTTTGAGGGTAACTTCAAAGCACAATGTCAGCATAGTCTTTAAGGACAATGGTTGTTGCTAATAATCTAGAAAAGCATGCATTAAAAAGCTATGATTGAATTTAAATTAATAAGCACAGAGCTACCTATTGTGTATTGCTCTGCATCAACCACTGTGCAGCCCATAGCTTCTCTAAGCTGTCTGCAAACTCACTCTGTTGGCCTTAAGGACATTTTCAGTGGAGTGGTGAATCTCAGTCCTCATTCAGGAAAGACTTCTAAGTGAGACACTTCAGATTACCGAACCTTGCATTAACACCCTTGCCATTTCCATAGCATGCTGTAGACTTTATTTCTCTAAAATCTTGTGTTTTACTCTGTAGTTTCACATGGGTTTAAAAAAGAGGCAAACCCTCAGATTTTTTATTACAGTACTAATGAAATATACATTTGTTTCAGTTACCTGTGCATATAAAATTGAAATATGTAATAAAGCAGCAGGCCTTGCAAAACCAGATTATTTAAGCTATACTTCTGTTATAATATCAGCTCAGTGACCTGCAACATGTACAAATAGATACTTCAGACTTATTACTCTATAAATAGTTGTATTACAGAGTGAAAATCATCCTAACTCTTAAAATCAACCTAAGAACCACTCGTTCCTCACAAATAAAGAAAAAAAAAGCTACAATTCCTGTGCTAGGCAGAGTGATAAATCTCACTTTAAGAGAAAACAGAGTCTTTATTGGTCAGAAGTGGGATATTAATCATAATCCTTGCAGTTGGTCCATTTAATGTGACTTTTCATTTTGGAATTTGTAATTTGGAGATTATATGCTTTTGTAATCTCTTCCTTTTTTCCCAGCCAAGAGACTTTTTGAGACAGTCACGGGGGGAAATGGCATGGAGATGCAACATCATTAAAACCAAAAAATAATACAAATATTTGGAAATAGTATCTTTTCATTTTTTCATTTGTATTTTCACAGACTCATATGCTTTGCATCCAGTTTTTACAGCCGAGACATGTTCACAGGCAGTCTTAATGTGTGATTATTACAATTAATTTCTACAAAAAGCATCCTGAGAGAAAGTCACATGAAGTCTCCAAAAGAAGACATGAAAAACCTCTGATGCCGATTTCTCTTTGGTTTTTTGGGGCTTTTTTAGTTTGTTTGGTTTGGGGTTTTTTTGCAAAGAGAGGTTTGAAAGTGCAGATTTTAAAAACATTTTAAGAAAAAAATCATAAATTAAAAAATATACATTCTGTAAATCTAACTGTAGTTTGAACTTGGGCCAGGGAAATGCACTATGGTCTTTGAACTCTCAGCATAGTCATTTAAACCTTAAGATTTTGTGTCTTGCAAATGGATTGTGCTGTCTCCATACCAAAATTCCTGCCTTCTGTTCCTCTTACTGCTTTGTCATATATTGCACCACCAGAAAGCATCTGGCTTTGAACATGGCTCCTTTTAGTAGGAGAAATAACATGAAAGGAAAAAAGAGTAGAAGACAAAAAGCAAACCAAACACACACATAACAAAGCAAAAAACCAAACCAGCCAACCAACCAAAAAAATACAAAGAGCCCAAAAACCCAGACCACCAAAAGAGGTCCTCCCCAAAAAACTCAAAACTCAAACTCAAACAAAAAACACTCCACCCCACAAAAAAATACCCAAAATCCAACCAAAGCACTTCTATACCACAGGAGGAAGGGAAAATAACATGAAATACCACCAAAACTTAGATGTGTCTGGGCTCCTTACAGATACCACAGCCATCTCTGTTTCAACAGATTATTTTCTTGGCTTTTACCGTCTGAACTATTGCATTGATATTGGCCCAGCAGTCCATATTAAAATTTTTCAAAATCACCTGGAAATTTTCTTCTGTTTGTTTTTGGTGTTTTTTTTACATCGTAGAAAATCTTAATGTTTTTAAGCATGAAGTACTTTGATTTTAAATTATACACAGCAACCACATTAGCAAAAAGAGAAAGGGGACCTCTCAGCAACAGTCCCAAAAATTTTCCTTGTGAACGAAAACTCCATCTGGTCTCCAATTTACCTCACAGTGTCTGGTTTGCATCTGCAACTGAATGCTAAAGTTAATGGTTAGGAAAGTCTTTGTCTGAAGTCAGACTGTGATACCATGACTGTGCAGGGATGTTTATATGTCACAAAATACCTGATTCAAAAGTCCTCCTTCATATAAAAGTGGGGTTATCTGCCAGACCAGAGTCAGAAAGGCAGGAGACAATGGGCTTAACTGGGAGAAGAAAAGATCAAGCAGGTAAAAAACAAGTCTTGCTACAGCTGTCATACCAGATGTTTCAGACACACATTGGCAAGAGAGAACCTCAAGATTACAATTTGTTATGTATCCTTACTGGTACAAAAAAGGAAAACAAATCCTGGTGTTTCCAACACATTTTAGGATAACCACTATTTTAGTACATGGAAATAAAACCTTACAATCTGTTTTGTAGAATTAATAACTAAACTCTCCTTACATGACTTCATTTTTCCTACTTTAATGAATTTATTTTACAAACCTTGGAGTCTGGATTACAACTACAAAAAATGTCATAGTTCAGCTAATGACAGAAGCCTAGTTCAGGGTAATATTAGCAACACTATGGTAAAATATTACAAGACAGACTATTTAAAGTTTATAAAATGTAACAGAATATATTATAGAGACATGTGGGCTTAATTTTCCATTCATGTAGATGTAATTCCTTAGACCTCCACGTCTCATCTATAACTGTGTGCAAAAAGGACCAGGGCAATATGCTCCACAGAGCAACACATACCTTTGGGTGTTTGACTACCAGACTATAGATTGTAGTGTACTTAGGCTTCAATTCAGTTCCAGAAGGATTTTAATCTCTGCTGTCAGTGGAAGCTGAGATGAACCTTGACTCTTGAAATCACATTTGCCTTTTGCAAATTAACCTCTGTTACAAAATGAATAGAAAATAAGACATTTGTCTATGCAGTCCTGGACACATAGGCTTGTATGAAGAAATGTCAGCAAACTCAATTTCCACTAGCTGTTATTAAATACTGAGACATTATTCTGGGAAACAGGCTCATTACATGACCACAAAGTAATGATAACAAATAATTATTCATGATCTGAAATGTTAAATGAAGATCAATACCCATAATCGTTCAAATAAAACATTCATAGCATTTGGACTATAGGGATCTTCTGATCTCAAAAGCATCTGAACCAGGGGATGTCTGTTGCATTTAACCTAATTGCTTCATTATAAATGACATGAGAACTGGGTTCAAAATCTACATATGAACTGGAAATTACTCAGGTTCTTAGATACCTAAAGCAGTATCAGCTTAACTGCTTAGAGGGAAAAGTATTTGCTTATGCCATGAACACACATTCACACCTGTTGTTAGAATGGTTTCCAGTAACAGAACAAGTTTATCAGAGTAAGTGTTAATACTTTATTCCTTTTTCTGCTAATCCCATTTTCTGTTTTAACTTACTGCAATATCGCTGCAAAGTTTAGAGCCCTGTTGGGCTTTAATGCTTATATCAGTTTTCAGCATTTTTATAACTACAGTTCACGTTGTGCTGGTTATTCTAACAATCTGCTTGAAACCACTTTGGTTCAGTCCAGCACTGACCTGTTGCTGAAGGCTGGTCAATGAAAAAAGGTTTTGCTGAAGAAAAGGATAGTGTATTATTAACTGGAATCCCTGTTGAATGCATATTCAAATAAATATCTTGTATTATATAGAAGCAGAGATTAGAATCATAGAACCGTAAAATTGGAAGAGACATTTTAGACCATTTAGTCCAACTGTCAGTCCAGCACTGCCCTTGTAACCCTGAACCACAAACCACATCACCCAGCACCAGATCCAGGTGCTTCTGAAACACCTCAAGGGATGTCCACCACCCCTCTGGACACCCCATTCCAAAGCCTGACCACCAGGCAGTGAAAACATTTTTTTCTAATTTGAATCTCCCCTGTCTCAGCTTATGGCCATTTCCTCTGGTCCGCTCCCTGCCGGCACAGCAGAAAAGGTTTGGCCCACACCTCACTGCATGCTCCTTTCAGGAGCTGTGGAGAGCAATGATCCCTCCTGAGTCTCCTCGAGACTAAACATCCCCAGCTCCCTCAGCCATTCCCCAGAAGACATGTTCTCTCGTTCTTTCACAGGCCTTGCTGCCCTTTGCTGGACACACTCCAGTATCTCCTTGTCCTTTTCAAACTGGAGGGGCCCAGAAGTGGAAACAGCACTTGAGGTGAAGCCTCACCAGTGCTGAGTGCAGGGAAAGAATCTCTTCCCTGTCCTGCTGGCCACACTGGATCATGTTCAGCCACTGTCAAAGTAACCTCCAGGTCCTTTTTCACAGGGCCACTTTCCAACTCCTCTGCCCCGGCCTGCAGCACTGCAGGGTTTGGTGGTTTTTTTGTGGCCTAAGCACAGGACCTGGCACTCGGCCTTGTTGAACCTCATGACATTTGAATCAACACACTAAGGGATCTGTTTAAAAGCTGCACTTATTAATGTGGAGGCAACTTTATTCCACTCTGTACCAAAAATTCGTTCAGCTTAATTTCTTATGGAGCTCTTGAAAGAAGCAGGGCTCAGTTTCATTTTAACTACAGGCCTGCTGTGGCTCACAGTACAGCTCACAGCAGCCCAGGTGATCCCCAAACCATTGAATTGAAATTTAAGCAGACTTCAAGTTGAGCCTCTAAATTATAAGATGAAAGTTTTTTGAAAAGAGGGGGATACTTCTCCATTACTGTTTCTGGTCTAGCTCATCTTCTGAACCTCCTTCTGGGACTGCAAGTAGTGGGAAAGACCCACCGCTCCTCCTGTTCCTATTCCTGGGTTTGCATTGCTGGGTCCAGCCTAACAAAACCCTGCCTTACCTCCAGTAGTGATTATCAATCTATTCCTCTCATTTCTTGGTCTCCAAGGTCCTCTGGCTTCCTTTCATGTGTATTACCTGCTGTGTATGAGGTGCTACCCCTGCCAGCTACAGCATTCATCTTACCCAGTGTACAAAAATACAGGCTTTTATCTATGAGGGATTATTAAATATGTTCCCTGGGGTGGCATGAACCCAATGCAACACACTGGTTTGGAGGATATTGAATTTATTTCCCATGATGGAAGAGGTCTTATATCTCACTTGGGGTTTTATGCTACCACTGTATCCCAGACTGATGAGGTAATTCCTTTAAGAAGAATCTCATTGCAAGAACATTTGAAATAAAAGAAATGAAAGTTGTTTTTAAGAGCAATAACATTTTAATTCAACCATTTAAATCTAATGTTCCCAGTACGGAGACCCTTATCCCAGATTTTTACTAAACTCAGTTGAGGGGGGATTCATTTGTAGAATACAAACTCCCAATTATATCTAAACATAAATCAGATTATTTAGTTTTCATGGAGGGAAACAAGTATGAAAGAAAACCTTGCTTTGCTTTTTCATGAAGTAGGCAAATGTGTGCTGAGAGTTGTCTGGCATTCAATAACTGAAGTTCCATGTCACCACCAGAGAGAAAAGTAGATCATTTCCCAGTGCATGCAATTGAAGCCCACCTGCCATTCCACAGCATTGGGGTGGCTCCACTCACTTCCTTAATGTCCGAGCCAGAGAAATGGGACTTTGTGGACTGATAAAAAACTCTAATAAGGAATAACTAGGCAGGTTCTGTATGGTGACAGCATAATCTTCCAGCCAAGAGTATTAAGTATCCCCACGCTTTATGTGTAGTAGTTTAATATTCCCCCCATACCTTCTCCAAGTAGTCTTAATTGGCTTTAAAATCAAGGTACCCAAATAGATGAGCCTCTTGTGACATGCCTGGTCTACATTATTTTGTAGCAAAAATGCCAAAAAGTTCTCTGCATGTTCTCAAAGTACTGCATGACTGGTTAGTATCCTCAGCATCAGTCTTTCTGCTGATTAAAGGTCCTGTGCTGAGAAATTCCCTTCTCCCCACAGATGTATTTTATAATATTTAGCACTCAGTGCTTTACACTATCAAAGCATTGTACGCATGCTATCTAATATCTCCTAATTAACTCATACATCTCCTATTAAAGAAGCTTCTAAAATTAATGACATATGGTATCGCTGGCTTTTGTACAACACATGCAAACGCAGCTTTCGGATTTTACAAGAAACGTGGGTAAGCTGAGATTCCTTTCTGAAATCTGACAAACACTTTGCCATATCTGACTTTCAACAGAGAGGAAATGAACAACGATGCAAACCGGACCTTCACAAATTTAGATCTGTGACTGAATGCACACACAAACACCAGCACGGGGAAGGGCTTCAGAGCCAACAGTTTTGGTCCCTTAATGAGGTGCACATCAATTGCACAGGTTTCCCACAGACTTTGCTCTCAAGATCTGTAGAATGCATGAGAAACTACTAAAGTCTGTCATTTTGGTATCCATCAAAGCTCTCTTCCATGTGAGGAAGTGGCTAATTTGTCATTTCACACTCAAAAAGGCGTGAAAGGCAAAAAGGAGGGAGGTTAGATGGAAGAGAGGAGAGGGGGGTTGTGACTCATGAGAGGAGACAGTAGGCCTGATTTTGAGCTTGTGTTTGTTGCTGCATATCAGGAATAAAATCAATTAAATCATATTGATGTAATATAGACAAGCACAAGGCAGTATTTCTTCCTTATGTGGAAAACTTTACATTATTAAACCCAAAATATCAACCAAGGAACAAGGAACACTTTACAAATGAAATTATGGTATACAGCAAATTTCTAACATACAGGTTTTATTTACACATGGACATCTCTTATTTAATTATAATAAAAGTATTAATTCCAACAATGCAAATTTTCAACTTAAAAATACATAAGACCTTTGAGAGAAAATCCCAAAGAATACACACATCTGAGGAATGTCAGCTCCATGTCAAGAGCACTGGTCTCAACCACTAAATATTTTCCCTCATCGTCTTTTATTTTAGCCTTCTTGTTGTCTTTTAATTTTCTTTTCCTCTGCAAAAACAAAGCCAGCAAAGGGCCAGAGAAAACAGTCAGAGTCAAACCTTCAGAGAGGTATGAGAGGTGCAGGCAGGAATCCCATTATTTGTTAATAGGATTTGTGCACATACCTCCCATGGACCACTCAGGAAATTTACTCCCAAGCATCTCGGTGGCAATTTCAATTAGAGTCAACATTTCATTTTAGCAGATGGACTGCAAACTGGTGGCTACTCAAACACTAACGAGTAACGCTCAATAATTCCCCTCTCTTAAACTATGATTACGCTTTCTCTTTTTTATGGGGAGAATGAATGCTGTCCCTAAGCCAAAACTTAATTTGATTTTTTGCTGTGCCTCTCTGTGCTAGCAAACCCCACCCGTGTGCCTGTATACAGGCCCAGTGGGTAAATTAGTGGGTATTTTTGCAGATCTGTCACACATTTCTACCATGCTTCTTATTCAGAAAGATGCCAAAGAACTGGAAGTACATCTGCCTTCCCCTGAAATGTAGCCACCTCTGGGGTGGAATGTGGCAGCAAATGTTAATACGTGAACACATACACTAAATTCTATGTGAAAATTATGCAGGAAGTAAAGAACACAGCTCACGCAGTCTAAGGCTACCCAGAAATTAGCTAAGAGTGTACATATTTTCTTTTTTAATGAATGCATTTGAAGTTATTGCCTGGTATGTGGCACTCAAATAAGGAACAACTCATTTGGCATTGAATCCCACTGTACAGTCTCACACAGATTAACAGTGATGGTAAGTTTTCTGATTTCAATAAGAAGCAGTACTAATTCATAGGCAAGATGCACAAAACCAGAACACAGTATTTTTTTTTCTCATGGAAAATGTCCTTTCTTTAAATAGCATTTACAAACTACGTCGATGGTGGCCTGGCTGGCTCGTGGTGCCTTCGGTTTCGCTTTTTTTTCATCTCCTGCACATGCTTCCATTTGGCACCACCTTTGTTCCGCTGCCGCCGCTTCTCCCGGTGCCACATCTGTTCACAGTACTCATCCAGGCTAAAGCTGGGGCTGCTGACCAGCTGGATGTAGTCCTTGTACCTCAGCCGGGACTCCGTCAGCAAATCCCTCACCCGGCCCTCCTCGTCCTCAGTTTTCTGAGTGCTTTCCATCTGTCCATTCTCAATGACGTTTAAATTCAGCTTCACGATGGTGTGGACAAAGGTGTGCTCCTGGGCTTTGCAGAAATAGGCTCCCGCGTCCCTTCTCTGCAAGCTGCGGATCAGCAGCCCGTGCTCCGTTTTAATGATCCTTTCATCAGCCTTCAGCTGTGGGGTTGGACAAAAAAAAGAGCACAGGAGGTGAGTCTCATCAGCAAAATGAGATGTGTGTCAGTGCTGTGCTGAGGTGGAGACAAGGCCTGGCTGGCACATGGCATGTCCCATCCCTGCAGCTGGGACAGACACCAGCAGTTCCTTCAGGGTCTGAGTTCTGCTCCTCACTGTAACATCTGGACCACGGACACTCAGCATGCAGTAGCAAAAGACACATGCTGTACAGCTGACAGGACAGACAGCAACACTCATCACACTACAGTGCACTGAGGGAGGCTGCACTCTCCAAGGAAGGGGAGCTATTTACTGCCACATATCCCATTCATTTTTATAACTGCTCTTTTTGAGGTATCTGTAAGAAACCAAAATACCAGAGTGCTTGTATAAATCTGCAGTGCTGAGGCCCTGTTACAAGGAATATAAATACTACTACTGATTTTTAAAGTCAAATGCTGTGTTTCTAAACTTCTTCAACTGAGTTTTACAAAAGGAAGTTGATCCTGGCTTTGACTCACTGAGATGTGATTAAAAGCAGGCAATAAGTCTGGATGGATACAACAAAGTACCGTTCGTTTATTGCTAAGATCTGTGGAAAACAACTTAGAGAAAAATAAGAACAAACAAAAAGACCAGCCAAACAAAAAAATAAGATTTTAAGTGGGAGCTGAAGTCTGACAGCATGGAGCTGTAATTTCATTTATGGATAGAAATATTTAAAAAAATATCTCACATGTTAAAAGTAATGTGTACCTTCGACTAGTAACACTGTCAGGTAAGTTATGCATCTGGTAATCTGAAAATTATTTCCAAAATAACCTAAGTCAAAAAATAGCATCCCCCTCAAAAACAAACAAACAAACAAACAAAACCCCCAAAAAACAAAAAAAAAAAACCCAAACCACCCACAAAAACAAAACAAAACAAAAAAAAAAACCAAACCAAACCTAAAAAAAAAAGCCCCACAAAAAACAACCCAAACCAGGATGGGGCACTGGGCACCTAAGTATTTTTGCAGCTGGGAAACATAGAAGGTAAGTGACTTGCCAAAGACCATATAAAGATTAGTAGCAGAGGTGGAAGTACAAAGCAGAGCCCTAACTCCTGACATCCAACACCAGCATTTCCTTCGAAAACGCTGCCGGTTTGTCCCAAGCAGTTCCCTCCCGGGCGTGCTGTGTTCTGCTGCCACGCAGAGGCTACAGCACACCCGGCACCTACCGACCTAGACTGCTGCTGGAAGCAGCCTCGGCTCTGCTGGTGGCATCACCATCATGGGGGAAAACTTCAGCTCACGGCTGAGGGATGGGTTTGAATAAGGGGGTCTGGGGGCAGAAAGAACCAACATAGAATCTGGAAAATTTCCCAGAGTGCACATCTGACCCTCCAGCAAACTTCAGAGGATGAAGATCAGGGAGGCATAAAGATGACTAAATTAGATTTATTCACAGTGGGTAAGCTACACACTGTTTCTTTATGTAAAAAATCTGCACACGATTCCCTCTGCTACTCCATGGGAAAAAATTTATACATACATATGATTCTCCATCTGTTATGATTCTAACTCACTAGTACTTTATCATAATAGAGTCTCTTGGAGCCAAGAGATGGATGAGATGACCTTCCAGGGCTTTTAGCTTTATCCTTTTCCAAGTTTCTATGACAATGACTTTGAAATTGTTAAGAACTTTTAGAGACCATATTGAGATCCCCAGAAAAAACAATACAGATAAATATAATACAACCAGAGAGAGAGACTTGTTTCATACTTCAGCTGTAAGGCTTCAGTAACACATGGACTAGACAGGTATGCAGGTAAATCATATGGATGGATGGATATAGGCCTGTGTACTGCCATTGATATGAAAGCAGCACAGACAAGAAATCAGCTGCTACAAAAGCAGGTCAGATTGTAGCTCTGGTTGCCTGTTCCTCTGGCCAAGTATTTTTTGGCTCCTGCCCCCAATTGTTGGTGCTGGGAGCTTTAGTGTGATTGTTTGTAAACTATATATAAGCATGTCTTCTCAGTACCAGGAGGGTGAAATGATACAAATTTCAGGAAATTCCTGGAAAATCGATTGTCCTGACAACAGGTGCTACATAAGCACAAGCTACTTCTGATTTACCACACTGAGTTTAAAGCAGAGAAATTATGGTCAAACCACAAGTACATGCACAGAAGATAACAGGGAGGCAAACTAGAAAAGGCCACTCTTCTTTCACAGAAATCACAACACAGGACACTAGATCAGCTAGTGACACTTCAACTAAATGCTCTTTTTTTACACTAAAAACAGGAGTATAAAATTTACAAAAGAATCTGCAAATAAGGAGCTGTAGGCAGAAATATGTCTAGGGCAGTTGTTTCCTTGGGGTGCTGTGCTCCACAGACAGAAGCAGGAGCAGGGGCCAGGTGGAAGTGCTTGGAGGCCTGGCTGTTGCAACACGACAAGGAAATCCCTTTCTTCTGCCCAAGCTTCATGTCAACATGAAGATCCAAGCTTGTGAAATTGAGGGAAAAGCATGGGAAGAAGCAGCTAACTTCCAGACATTTGGGTTTCATAAGGCACTGTGCAAAGACCAAGTTCCCACATTGTCTGAGTGAAAACAGGACTGATGTCTTTGAGCTTGGGGCTTGATGCAATCTCAGCAGTAGCATCTGCCTGCCGGTGGCTCTGCCAGTATTGTAGTCTAGAGCGTCTTGACAGCTGTGTACCTCCCACACTTGGAAAAGCTCCAGCTGGCTGTTCTGGCTGGCTGGGTGCCAGTCCAAAGTGCCCTCAACTAGGGCTTCGCCTCTTTGCAGTGAAAGAAAAGCAGGATAATGGAAGATCTAGACTTGAAAAGATCACTGGACTCCAAGTCCGGCACTCATAACTATTAGTCATTTGTGTAACAGCCGTCACTTTCTAGTCATAAACGTGTTAACTCGTGGAGCTGTCTATCCGTNGCCCATCGTGACTCCTATTTTTAATGAAGCAGTGTTCCTACAGAGTGTCCTGTGTTAACCTTGGACATTGATTTAGGGTGACTGTCACCTCCTCTGTGCCTTCATTGTTCATTCCTTTCTTATCCTCTGGCAGGATGAAATTATGGCTCACATTTCACAAGTATTGAGCAACACTTCATTACTGCCTTCCCCCCCTCACTTCTCTTTTTGGTGTCCTGTTTATGTTGTTTTACCCATAGGTTCAGAACTCCTCCCGTCTCTCCTCTCTACTTTCCTCCCCACAGGGCTCTGGAGTTTCATAAACACCTGGCATTTCATTACTTGGTAGTAGATCTTTAACCTTTTACTTGAATGTTTAATGTGGTCTTTGGTTCCTGACCTATAGATGTAAAATGCATTTTATTAAATTTTGAGGAAAGTGAAAAGACTACTTAGATGAAAGAAATTTTGTTTTGATCAGCTGTGGATTCACTGTTTCACCCTCCACCATGTCAAAATCAGTAACTCTCCTAAAATATTTCTACATGGAATTTAACAATTCCTAAGGACACAGGCTTAAATGCATAAAAACTTGCGGGCATGCTTAAATTGGAGCATACGTTAAAACTTAATCATGAGAAACATACTTTTGTTCCATAGGAAACAACTTATAAACCCCAAAAAAATGAAGCAATTGATTACCAATGGCTTTCTTTTCTTAGTAAAGTGGGGGCAGGTTTTTGACAATATTGTGTCAACAACCTGTACTTTTCATTCTTCATGATAAGCACGTAAGTTTTCCAAAACTTACATTACCTGAATTATGGCACATGCCATAGATACTGGCAATATGTGACAAAGGGAAAAGATCCCCAGGTGAATCTAACACTTGATTTTCACAACCTGAATTTAATAACGGAGAAAAAAAAATAAGTATTGCCAATAATGATGGCAAATCTTTGAACAATCAGTAAGTTGGAAAACAACCAAGGATTTGAAAGTGCTGTGGCACCAGGTTAGGTCAATGCTTTTTGTCCTTTGCTAATGATGTGTTTAGATAGCTCCCTTTTTACAAATAATTCACATGTCAGCTCCTTCACAGTTAAAACACTGCACCTGTTTGGGAGAAGAAAGTGGCTTCAAAGCCTGCCTTCCCTCATTAATCAACTTGTGAAAAAATGTTAGAGGTAAAGCTGGACTAATCATGGGTTAGCTACAACTCCTGAACAAATTGAGAGAGGGAGAAAAGAAAATAAGGAACATTTGCTGGGAATTCACATTCATCTTTGTTTTTCTATTGTTCTCTTTTTCATCCTCATCATTTGACTGGAAATAAAGACCACTCTAGGGTTTTTCTGACATTATTGTTACACATGACTTTATTTCTCTTGTATGGAAAACAATTATTTAGCTCCAACACAGCTGTAGAGTTAATTTTTTTTAACATCTTTTTTTATTTACCAACAGCCTCAGGAAAAATGAAGAACGTGTTGCTGGTACAATGTCATTATGGAAACGCATGATTCCTATTAGTTTCAAGGTGAAGTTTCCCACTTATTTCTGAGACTGAACTCCTCCACTCCTATCATCCCTCCAATATATCCAAATCAAACCAGAAATGTCACTCAGTTCAGAGTTACTTCTTTCCCCAAGAAACTGTCAAAATATTAGTTTTACTTTAAAAACTCATGGAATTGAGGAAAAAAAGCCAATGAGTCATATAATAAAATATATGAGTTTAAGTATGAGAACTGTAAGTAGTCCTTAGGCTGCAGAATGAGTATTTCTTTTTTTTCCCCACTCTCTTGAGCTCTTTCTCATTGACCAAAGATCCAAAAACTGAATTACACTCCTCTGACAGAAGGTACTACTGGAAATTCAGTCCTTGCTGTGTGTCCACTTTACTCAGCAATCACTCAACTCTTAGATTTCAGGGCTGGCACTGAATCTTTTTTCACAATATTCTGCTTGACCAGATGTTTGTAACAAAGGAAGTCACCATCATGATGCAAAAACCTCCAGGTGTAAAAAGATATGCAAACCTACGTCTTGGATAAACTGAAAAAATGCCTAAAAAGTGGAATGAAACAACATCTCTTTGCTCTGATGGGGGAACTAGGTCAGAATGCTGTGCCTTGCAAAATGTCCTGTCCAAAAGTAGGTCCAACTCTTGTATCTACCAATATATCAGATGGTCCTTAAGTGTCGTCTATCAGGAAAACACAGTTTGGGCTGCGGGGCAGGAATATGGAAAGGGTGAAAATTGCTGAAGGAGAAACTTGAATGTTCCCATGCGTTTTGGTGGATTTATTTTCACTACCAGGTACAAGCAGAGCAGAAAGAAAGTTAAAAGTGATCAGCACCTATTCTGTCACTTCAGACCATATGGTTTGTTCTGTCCCCTGCTGCTGAGGTGGCACCTTGGCAGACATGTAGCCCCAGGAGACTCAGGGTGAAGTGCAGCCTAGAGCAGAGGGGCTGATGCTTTTCAGAGCAATGAGGAGCCAAAACTAATGCCTTTGTAGGCAGCCACACATTTGCTTTTTGCAGCCCTGACACTTATTATATACATAAAATAACACAGGACCTTTTTTGCAAAATAACTAGTATCTGTTTTAAGCTTCAGAGAGCTTCAGCAGTTTAAGACACTGAGAACAGATGACGTCCCCAGAGTTCTTTATGAACTGCAGGCACTGAAACACTCTCCGTCATCCCACTGACTAACTCTGCACGCACAGGAACAAACATGATCAATTGCGTGAGCAACACTAACCACAAAAGCACTAGATATTTGACTCCTGACCTTAAAACAGCCCTAAACTACAGGGAAATGTACTCCCACTGGCAGCAAAATGACCTGGTGACAGCTTCTGTACCACCCGAGATCCTGTCCCTCCCCACAGGTTGCTCTGCCTGGAAGTCACATTCTGAACCATGACCTTAAGGGTGAAATGTCGGGGACATCCTGCTGGGCCAAATGCTTCCCATCCAGTCTGGATTTTGCCCTTTCCCTTCCCTCAGGAAGCTGCAGTGCATGTCTGGGACAGTGCAAAGCCATCTATTTGTAAAGCCAAGTTTAAAGACTTGCTGAGACATTACAGTTCCCAGCCCTGGAACTAAAAGTCCGTAACCTAAGTTCCAGGTGCATGCAGTCATTTGCAAAGCATGGTATCGTCATCACAATAAGTTACACTGCTAAGACATGCACTAAAAGAATGTACAATGTTATTTGAGAAATCTGCTGCAGGAAGGGAAAGAGAGAGAGCAGAAAATATAATTGTAATGGGAAAAGTTATGGTAAGGCATTGGTTAAGTAAAGATCAAGCTATACTTTAAATATGACCTCACTGTTTCTGTCACATATGGTATTTTGGTCAAATTCAAGTACTTTGAAAAGAAAGTCAATTTCTCTGATCTTTGGATTTTCTAGGAAGGTCTTCCATTAGACTTTTATACTGATGAACTCATTTTCACCAGTAAGTCAAGTTAGAAAACGTGAAAACCTCAATTTCTGGATCTGCAAATTACCAAGGGATTAATATTTTAATCATATAATCCTTATTCCATCAAATAGGAAGAGTGATGATTCAGCATCTCTACAGAGCTGGTCATTTATTTAGGCATCCATATATGAAATTAGGAATTTAACTCTAGGCATTTGAAAATATGTAACTTCTAGATTAATATCACTATCTTAAAAAATAGACAAAAAAGCTTTTTTAAAAATATTTCTCCTAAAAATGGTATCTGCCAATATGATACATGCCGGCTGACTTTGTCCAGGAGTTCAAATTCTTAGGACTCTGAAACTAATATGGATCAAAATACTAGAAATTGTTATTACTAGAATTTTCTGGCAAGATTCAAGTAAAACTAATAGCTATACACTGTTTTTAAGTGACCTGATCCTCTAAAATCAATGTGTGCATATGCATTTATATAGGCTATTATCTTCAGACTGAAAAAAACCCCAAAAATTCCCAAAAACCCCACAACTAACAAAACCATTCCATGGAGCTGAGGAATATGTGCTCCAAATTCTTTTTTACCAAAACTAGATCACAGAGGCACTGCTGTGGCTTTAGGCACGACAAGATATTTGCCTTCTTTTAACATTCATATTGTACAAAATCTATGCAAATTTCTCCTTCAAATTTTCTACTAAATTTGCCTCCAAGGTTAATCTAGCCTTTTAGCAAAGATTTACTTTTCTCATGCAAACAGATGTCAGACTGTTTACACAGAGCAAGCCCAGTAAACATTGCTGTTAATGTGCAAAGATGAATTTTGTGTGCTTTCTGGGGCTTCTTAATGCCACCACACGTGTGCACACATTCCATAACTCCCTCCCAACATGCACATCTTTGGCACGCTGGGCAGTCCTGCTGTATTGGACATCACCAGGCCTGGGTGTCTGGCATTTGGGTCAGAACAAGTAGGAAGGGCCAGGCCACTGCCACAAAAAACATTTTGGAAATAAAAAGCCTAGCAAAGAATAGCAGAGAATTATTTAGGCTGTGCTATACATGTTAGTCTGCTGTAACTTTGCTCAAAAGTTGGTTTGACCTGCAATCAAACAAGAAAGACAGCTTGAGCTTGGCTTCATGACCTTCAGAGGCCTATGTGAACCTGTGATTTATGAGAAAATCAATTGATAATATCTTTTTCCCTAAATTGACATAGATAAGACTCAAAAGCAGCCCTTCAAAAGAAGCTTTTATGTCTTGAAAGTGTGATTACTTATGATATAGAAATACGACACTCTTCACAGGGAACTGGCTGCTTTATGCAAAGTTTGTAGCTCTGTCTGAGAAGCTCAGGCACATGGTATTGTTGCAATACATTATTTATAAAAGCAATCGAGTCATCTCAAAACTTGACAAAACGTCATGTTCAGAATAAAAAGAAAAAAAACACACAGAAGAAAAGAAAAACAACAACAAAAACCCACCAACTCCCCCCCCAAAAGTCAAAAATCTGTTAACTATCTGTTTAAATTAACTTAAAAATGAGCCTTAAACACATGGTTAGAATTAAGAAAGTACTTGTTTCTCTGACCAAATATGTGACTGCATTTACAAACTGCTGCCTCAGGGAAGTTGAGCACAGGGTCTCCTGTACAGGACAGTAAAGGGAAATCCATTACAGCACAATGAATGGCTGTAGATCTTTAAATGCCAATACACTTCTAGCTGGATGTGCACTTCAGCCTCCTGTGGATGAGAGAGTGCTTGGCCACCTGATCACGAGGCAATTTCTTTTTCCACATATGGGCTACACTGGAGATTAGAGGTAGTATTTCAAACCAGTAATCTATTTCTTTTGGTGTTAATGAACCTGCCTAAAAATTAATTAAGCATTTTTTTCTTCTCAGCAGAGGAAAAAAGTTTTGCCAATCCAAAACATGTGTAAGAGAAGGGGAGTAAAAGTACTGCAGTGTTACAGTCAATGTACAGCCTTGTGGGTTTTTTGTCTTATTTGGTGGAAAATCAGAAGTGTCTTGTATCTCCTAACTCTGACTTTCTGGGCCAAGACATAACTGGGGTTGCAGCTTTGGGGTGACTGCCAGGAGTCACATCTCAACCAGAGGTGATGCTCTCACCAGCCCCTGCCCTGGCCTGCATCTCCCCAGCCTTTGGAAAGGCCCAGCACATTTTCTGCACTCAGGAAGTCTCACAGGATGAATGATCACTGAGAGTGGAAGACCGGTTGTATGTTTCATAGTTCTGTCATTTAAACTAATTTTTGTCTTGGATGAACATTTAACAAAAAAGCGTATCTAGCACCTGGGACCAGCTCCTTTGAAAGGGCAGTTCATTTCCCTTCTCCTTCCCCGTTGCCATGGTTGCCATCACAGCAGGACTTGGCCTCAGACACAAAATCACTCATGTAAGAGAAAGGCTATGAAAACTCCTGAGGTTTGAAACTCACTCACAAACCCAGTCCAAACCAGTCCCAGTACATTGACCTTTTAGGCATGTTGGAGAGCCCCTTTGTCAGCAGCTCAGAGAGAAATCATCAGGAAATGGTGCAGGGGGTTTAGAGTGACCTGGAGGCTTCTCCAGGGCTTCTCCACCAGTGAGGATCCCAAACCTGCATCCCAAAGGAGTCAAGGGCCATCACGTCTCACTACTTTCTATACCAGATGCAAGGAGCAGTCCTTAACCTGACATCTCTGCATCAGAGCAGAGTGCCATTTAAAAAATCTCAGACTCCACTAACAAGAAAAAAGGCAAATAAAAAGCCTTTTAACCACACAGAGCATTCCTTCTCTGGGGAGAGATGGAGAGAAGCAGCAAACCACATATACAATTCTTAGCTACACTACTTACCATTGTAAGGGAAAGCAATCAGACACTAAATAGAGCTAAGATTTTATTGAAACACAGGGTTTTGAACATACTTTTACCTACAGAGCAGTTGGATTAATCCTTGGACAAAACGGTTTTGACTTTTTATCACTGATTTATATTATCTCCCTTTCTTTTTTTTTTTAATAGGATGAGCATATAAGTCCAAATAAATATCAAAATATGCTTATGACACAGTGCAAATGGTTTCTCTCTTCCCCACTGCATGCCCCAAATGGTGATAGCAGAATGCTATGTGATACCTAAGGTGAGGCAGGGAAAAGTAAAACATCGACTAATC
This sequence comes from Grantiella picta, assembly GCA_013397955.1. NCBI lineage: Eukaryota > Metazoa > Chordata > Aves > Passeriformes > Meliphagidae > Grantiella > Grantiella picta. The sequence goes on from VZRM01000657.1 coordinate 1,669,137, forward strand.
CCAGTAACTCCTGCCTCTCAATGCTCAGCTGAATTCTCTATGGAGGAAACCTGTCTTGATGACTATAACTTACCTCTTCTCGATGTTCTTCTCCAGAGCGCTGAACATACCACCTAATAGAGGCTTGCTGGGACTTAGGAGTACATTCCAGAAAAGTTGAATTAAATTCAATGCCAAAAATCACCTTTTCATCAGCAGTTTCATGACTAATGCCTGGAAAGCAAACATGGTACAGGAGATTAACCCTGACCTGCTTTTTAAAGCAATGGGAAAATAGCCTGATTCAGAACAGATGCTATAAGAGTGAGTGAATAATAAAAAAGCAAAAGGAAACTTAACTTTTAGCTTAAACTATAACTATGAGGATTTAGAGGCGGCTGCTAACCTTCCTTTAGTGCAACTGGTTTTTAAGGAGGTCAATAAAATCTGTATCATGAGCTTGCTCCATTTTAAAGTTGGGGCTTTCACCTTTGAGGAATTTAAAATCTGACCCGTATTTTTCCTTTAAGTAATGCAACTACTAAACCTGAGCTAAACCTGCTGAAGTTAGATTGTATGGTCTGGTTTATCCATCCCAAGAATTCACTTTAAAGGAGTCACAGGGCTAAAGTAAACTGAAGCTTGCCTCCCTTCAGTGTAATTTGAAAGCTCTGTAGTATGTTTCAGACCAAACACTGAGGGAGCCATGAGGAGATCTGAAATCCTTTCTTGGTCTTTTGTAAATCTGAGCAAATAATTTCTAATCTCTGAATCTTCATATTCCTTTCTAGTCTGTTTTATGTGTGTCTTATCTGCCTGACCAACAGGCTAAAGCAGTTTCTTATGCTTGGATCATGCTTTCAATATAACCAGTACCTACATGAGATCTCTAGATATTCAAGCTCTCTGCATTATTTCCCTGAGCCACTAAGATTTCAGGAGAGCCAAACATCTTCATGCAGCCGATGAAGTCTCCGGGAGAGAACTTCACTCAGTGGAGCACTGAATTTAGGTTTGGGGACCTTAATATTACTAATTATCACAAATGCCCTAAATAAGCCAAGAGCCTGGAGTGACACAGGTCAGCTTCATGGGTTTATGGCACACAGGAGTCAGCTCCAGATGGATAAAATTGCTGTTGGTGGCACTATGTCAGAGCAAAGAATTAATACCAATTTCTGTGCTACGAGCTTTTAGATTTGTCTAATAAAGCTGACTCTTCCAGTATCTCTTTACCCTTCCAGGAAAATGTGACACTGTCAGCCTTTCTGCTACGGTTTCTATAACCTTGAGCTTTGCACAGTCTCAGATATCAATGTTTGGAGAGTCATGGCAAGCAGCAAGCAAGGAAATTCTGGCCCTTGGGATGAACAGGAGTTTTGTCATTGGCTTTAATGGAAATGAGATCTTGCCCTGACTTTTTAACTATGTCTGCAAGCACACATGTACAGTCAGTGCCCTCTAGACTGTGCAACAGACTTCAGGCTTTGATCCCGTGGCAAGCAGCTCTGATTTCTGCACTGCCTCCCACTGAGGTCTGCAGCAGGCACCCAGCACCGCAGCGGCACGGAATAACCAGAGATCAATGGGAAGGGGTGGCTTGTCCCAAAGCCAGTGTTCAATGTGGTGATACAATCAATACTGTTTTGTCTGGATTGTTCACTTTAATAAGCAGCAAGAAGAACCCCAGACAAAGCCATGCTTGGGTTTGAATGCTATTCATTTATTTTATGCTGCCACAGAGATTGCTGTGTAACCGCAGGGTTTCATACTGACGGTGCTCGCTGAGAGGGAAGGGCTGCAGATGCCAGAGGAGCAGCCAGACCCTTTGGCATCTGAAAAGAGGGTGTGGGAAAGGGAGGGGGAAGCCAGCAGGGAGAGGGGGGTAGGCGCTTGTTAATAACAGGAGCATTTAAGTAGCTGTGGGAAGGGGAAGGGGCTGGTTTGGCAGCTGCAGCTCAGCTTTGGGACCTGTGTCAAGTGGCAGAGGAGAGATGGCATGCTCCCCACTAACCCCTACAAGCTTCCTTGTGGGATTTGCTGCCCTTTTTTCTGGATGGAACATCATGCACGTCTCACTAGCTACTTTCAGGGATGTATGAGATGTTTTGGTGTCAGGGGTACATTTCCCTGGCTGCTGAATGCTGGGGAAGGTCACCCAAAAAGGATGCAAGGGTGACATCCCATGCTGGCTGTCCCTTACCAGCTCCAGCTCTGAAAATTTAACTGTGGGAAGAGTGATGGATATGAAGCATAAGCAACTGTTCTGTTGAGCTTATAAACTTTTTGGACACAGAGACCCTCACACCAAACTCTGTTGCTTAAGTGACAAAAGAGCAAGAAAGGTGAAAAATACTCACTGTCTTCCACATCCCAGCACTGTGCAACTGGGTCTCCATATTTGACATCCTGCCTTCTGGCTCGCCTATGGAAGGAGCATGCAAACATGTAACACTTCAGACATAATTGCTGGAATTCAACAACAAAATACAGAGGAGCTCAGCAGATGTGGACTTGCATTGCTCCCACCCTACTGCTGACAATTACAGTCTTAACTAAAACCAGCCTCACCCTCAAAGCAGCATGTGGCCTAGAGAGATTTGTACAACTGACATCAAGAGAAGAGCCTCTGATTTGGGAAAACCACTGGGAGGAAAAAGAAAAAGCGAGAGAAAAATATCTGCCTAAAATAAAGAGTGTGTAATACAGGGACAGAAAGAGTGTCTAAACTTGCTTTTAGGAGCATAGGTCTCCTGGTGGGGTGGACTGTGTTGCAAATACCTAAAAAAATTTCATATTTGTCATGCAGATCATGAAAAATATCTGAAGTTCAACAGGTGATAGTCAAAACTGAGCTCAGTACTAGCCCAAGGTAATACTGACTAGTAAATCAATTATTAAAATGAAGAGAGAAAAGCATGTATTTTAGTTTGTTAACAAACAATTGACAAATCTGGTTATCTTTCATCTTTATGGACAGAAAAAACATAAGAAAATGGTTTGAGATGATCTACTAACTTGCCTGCCAATCTCTGGGTGTGTTAAATGAACTCACCATGATTTACTGTCATTTCAGTGTAATAGCATTTTAAAAAAAAAGTAAACTCTTCCTCTGTGTGTGATTGCATTTATCTCCCAAGAGCTACGAAAAAATGGAAACTTTCTCAATTTTTCAGTACAAGAACTGGAGACCCAGGAAAGAACTGGTTCGTTCCTCACAAGCAGCAGCAGTGGGACCTCCTGTGTGCAGAGCAATGCCTCTGAAGGAGAGCAGGTTGCCAAGGCTGCTCTGTCCACTGAGCAAAAGCTGCAGACATGCTGGAAGCATAGACCAGCACAGAAGGAAAACATTCAACTAACTGGAGGATTCCCAGGGCCAGTCACCCATCCTTTGTTTTGGAGCCACGGACTCTTGGCCTTCCCTCCAAACTGCACATCTGTTAAAAAGCACAGACCATCGATCTCCATGTCCCAGCCCACCTCAGACTTCAGCAAGCCTCATGTGTCACTAACTTTGCAGTGAGCCTGAACACTTGCTTTTCTCCTTTCATTTATGCTTCTCTGAATTTAGTTTGCTTTGGCTATGAGGGAGAACACATAAAGTTCCTTGACACCATGACATGATAACTTATGAGTCATTAACTTCAATGGCTCAGGACCCAGCCCTGTGACCCCTAAGGTAGAAAGTGCCATTTCAGAGCCTGAGCTCAGACTGCAACCTCACTGCAAGAATTACTGTCAGGAGGACTTTTTCCAAAGGGGAATGAAGAGGCTGTGAAGGACTCTGGCTCCAGCTACATGAGCCAAAAACTTCAGGATACACATCCAGCAGCTCAGACACTGCACTGCTAGACCCTACAGCGTGCTTTCCCTCCATCCAGATCCAAGGTGCCATCCTAGCTGGTGGGTACAGAAAATTCAGATGAAACTTCTTTCACTATGGAACGACTGTTGCCAATGTGGTCAAATCATGGTACTTAAATCTCTGTCTCCCTCTCATGGCTAGACCACAAATACAATTGTTGGGTTAGGTCAGGGAATTAAATATATTTTATTATTGACCACTCTGGGATACTATGTTAAACTGTGCTTTCTAACTACTATGAAAAAGTCAGAAGCTTAAGGAAGGCTCTTGCATCTCGGGCAGTTAGCCACAACCTGGACCTCCATATGAGCATCTTGTGCCTTAAAGCATTCAGCATAAAAAAGGAAAGTGATGGATTTATGATGGTAGCTGCAGTAGCCAAGTTACTGTCACACACACTTAAACAAAGCTATGTTGTCTTCACAGCTCTTAGAGCAGAAATGTGAAACATGGCCAGAATATGATCACATTTTAAGGCAAATGATATGCTAAGTAAAAAGGCAACAAGTTATGAATTGGAACATCTAAAATTCTTGCGAGCAGCAAGATCTTTTACAGCACATCATGGTTTTTTCTTACCTTTTAGAAGTGGGGGCATATCTGGAACAAGAGTTTCCATCCCAGGCACAGTATGGGTCTCTGGCAAGGCAGCAGTCTGCACAAGCCTTCCCATACGTGTGACATCTGTGCAGAGAGAGCTGAACCAATCCATCCCTGGAACCAATGTACAATTGTTGCTGCAAATCAGGCAAAGCGAATTAATTAGGAGTGTTCTCCAAGTAGCCAGTGTAAAAAGTTCCCTTCTTCAGTGCCACAGTTGCAGACTTTTAACCTTATCCCAGATTTTACAAAACAAGGGAAAATTCCTCCTGTAGTGTAAAATGTTTCTCAGGGCTCAGTGTGAACTGGCCAGTGCCCATCCATCCCAGCAACACAGCAGAGAGGAAAGGGGACTGCAGTCCTGGAAAGACACCAGCACTCAACACCCTCACACCTTTAGATTTGTGCTGCAGTAAAGAATCAGAAGCAAACCATGGAAAGAAGGGCTTAATAACACATTTAAAAACGAGGGGGCTGGAAAGTCATGATGATAACAGTCTGGGAACTAGGGGTGACCTTCTGCAAATAAAACTTCTACTTCTGATGCTGAGGTAGGATGGAGATAATGTTACTCCCCTCTCCCCAACGAGTGAGGGGATTGCCTGTGGAGCCAAGGGTGGTCCAAGCTGGAGCTGGCTCACGCAGCACTTCCATCTGGCCTGCCACCTTTTTTCATGGGAGATGGGACCCAGCTGTGCTGTGCGTGCCTGAAAGGCAAAATACCTCCTCCCGTGTGAGGGAGCCGTGTTGTGCCAGAGCTGCTCTGGCCACTTCTGTGGGTCAGGCAGGGGTGGCTCTGGTGTCACGCTGCCTCCTGAACGTGCATGGAGCCATCACAGACCTTGGAGCTGCCATAAAACAGTTTCCCATCAGGAGATACTGCCCTGGGACTCGCCCTGCACTGCCAGGGTTGGACCACCCAGATTCAGGCTGCAGTTTCAGAGGAGGGGGACTGGTTGTGTGCACACAACTTTTAGCATAGTGAGGCCCTGATCTCTCCTGACTACTAATAAAAATAAAAACAATAATAGTAATAATAATTTATTACTAGATTGTAAAGAGACGAGTACTTCTGGAGGCCAGAAAAAGAATGTGCATTGGCTTAACTTACAAATCCCACTACCATATGACAAAAGGTTTGTTTCCCTGAATAATTACCAGCCTGGGTACACAAATTACTGTTTGTAAGCAAACAGGAATTAGGCAGGCAAACAATTTCAAACATATCTCCTTCCTTCCAGTTACACTTTAAGAGCTTGGAAAGCTTGGCCACTAAGCAACTTGAAAATAGGTGTTCAGTGTACCCCATATCCTCCAGTAATTAAACAAGTTTATGATTACCTGCTTCTGAGAAATCTCCATGGTTGAGATAAACGAAGGATGCTGAAAAATAAATTAGCAAGGTGTATTAGTTTAAAAATTCTCTTATTAAAAAAGAGAGCAGAACTTAACATATAATAAGCAAATAAAATTAAAGGTTCATTTGCTTGGTTTAAACAAATTTGGAAGAAAAAAAAAACAAAAAACCCCAAAAACCACCCAACAGAAAATCACAAAATTCGTGCTATCACAAAGAACTTCTATAAATTTCCCCAGCTGGAAGGAGGGATTTCACTTTAATTCTCAGAGTTTGCTATCTACCCCATCCTGGGCAATGAGCCTTCACATCCACTTTAATTCATATTAAATACTATTTGAAGGGTTTAGTTGCCATTTAAGGGATAGACCGGCAGGTCTTCTGCATCAGGATGTATTTCATGGCTATGAGAGACAGTGAAATTTTTGCCCATGACTGATGTAAGAACAGTACAAAGCTCAGAGTATTATCTATCACCCAACAGAGGATTAATCTAAGCCTATTGTTTAATATTAATGTAGTTTGAGGAAATAAGGCATGTTTTTTCAGCCATTACCCCCTTCAATTTTCTGGATTCAAAAACATAAGGGTAGCAGTTATAAATGTTACCAATAAAAATGTGAAGGAATGTCTGCTGAGTAGGAAAAAAATGACCTCTTTTTTGTTTTAAATATGATATGGCACATTTTCCCTTGACGTTATGTTTTAAGAATGCAGAAAATTGGTGCACATACTGGAACTGCTCATTATTTGGCAAGCCACTGTGTAATATTGGTATTTTCTGAGTGATATTTATAATTGGTCTCCAAGACAGTGGGAAGAAGACATAGAGATCCTTTAAATCAAAGTTTCATCACACACATGACATATCAAAAGACATGGAGAAATGAACTCTTTGAAATAATTGTTAATGATGCTTACACTTGGAGAAGTCCCAAATTCATTTATTCAGTATGGACAACAATTTGGGCTACATAGCTTATAGGAGAGAGGATGTGTGAGAAAGCAATCAAAATGCCATGGATGCAGACAAACTGATGGAAAAGCAAAGTGAAAACTGAAGAAGAGCTATGCAGCATGAGAAGAAAGCAAAGTGAGAATGCAAAGCACTACGAAGAAACTAATAAATGGAAAAGAAAATCAGTAGGGAAGACAAAGGTTTCCATTTTTCTCATGTAAAAGTATGTTGATGTCAGCTCCCTCACCAGCACTGAATTTAATCAGAAATTGTGCCTGTGCAACAAAAAGAATCTTGGGCTTTTTACAAGCAGTATTTATGAAGAAGTCACTGGTGTTAGCAGGGTTCCAGTTACAGAATAACCAAATCAAAATGGTCAAAAATACTGAGTCAGCCTTCACCAATAAATTAAAGCACACTGAAAATCAAAACTAACTTCTTTTTTATTTTCCTTATGTTTTCAATACCTACTGCTGCTATTTTAGAGCATTTCTTTGCACCCATGGAATTTTGGGTGTTTGTTTTTTAAAAAATATAATTGTACCTAGAATACTCCCAATGCCAATTGGGCCATAGAAAATTTTACATTAAAAATACAATACTGGTATTTCAATATGCATAAATAATAAAAAATGTGGGGTCATAATAAGATTTAAAACTAGAACAAAGCAGGATAAATGAGACTTCATACAGGTTTGAAAAATCATGGTCTGTTTGGTTTTGGACATTTTTCAATTGACTTGCCCAAAGAATACCAAGGCATTTAAAAATTTACACAGTGTCCCTCTGGAAACTTGAACTAGTTCCAGTAAACAAACAACCAGACAGACAAAGCCAGTTTGGGCCATGAAGTCCCCTGAATAATATTTAATTGATGTTGTAGCAATTAATGCTTACCTTGAATATCTGCAGCTCTTCCAGGACCACCTCCTCCTTAGTCCACTTCTCCTTTGTGATACTCACAACCTTCAGGACTGTGCCCACATCTGAAACAAATGTGCATCATGTAAAACCCACAGGGTATGCTTCAAAATGCATGGGCCACTGCATCTCCTGCCCTGGAGATGAAGCTAATCCATCAGGGATGTTGCTTTCCAACCACATCTCCATCCCCACTGCATCCACTGCTGCCTGCAGAGCTCTCCATACAGAGCATTTATGGTTTTACTGTATGGCTGAGCCAAGGCAGTCCTAGGCTGCTCCTGGCAGGGATGGTCCAACTCTGCTGCTACACAAACACACAAACACAGACAAGAACAACCATGCTGCCAGCTACAAGTTTCAGCACATTTCCCTGAGCCAGACCTGGAGCCCATCTGACCTCAGACAGAGCCAACTCAGGGGACTAAATTGGCAGAAAATTAGTTCCTCTTTTTTATAGAATTTATTTGCTTCCAGTATAGCTCCTTAATCAGAAAAAAGCTTCATTTTAATGCAAGGACTTAAGCAATGCACTTTTAAAATTTATTTTTCATTTAAGGAAATTTTTGGAGAAAACCTACATTCAACATCAAAATCTTAGTTTAATCATTATGTACTTGGAATCATCTAGAGAATTTGTTGGACTCTAATCTATTCATCAATTTTAACTTGAATTTCCTGCTTGGTGAAAAAAATAGCTGCTCATGTCAGAGCATCACACATTCGTGAACCTTGAATGGCCTTAGAAAGAACTCAAAAATTGCTCAGGGGAAGTGGGCTGGGTGCTGGGATGTGGAAATGACACCGTGCAGCTTAGTCCTAAGCTCTATGCATAGTATTGAAATAATAAAAAATAATACATTATAAGGGAAAGAATGAGATTTTAATTTTTTTTTCCCAAACTACTGAAGTTCATATAACCAATCAAAGCCAAATTATTACAGTTTACCTTATTTATTAGAGCTTTTCTTCAGAGTTTGTCTGACATAATTGTGAAAGCCTGCACATGTACAAGTTGGTTGTGTACGTTCAAACATATAAGAAGCTACTGATCTGCTGCTCAAAATCTCCTTGTTTATTTGTTATATCCATATTCAGTCTCTCTATATAATTGAAGTTTTATCTTTGAGTTCATTTTTTCCTTACAATGAGTTTACAGGACAAAATAGAAAAAACCCATGCGCTTATGGAAAAGAAAACTCACTTTTAAGGAAGGAATTGCAGAAAAATAAATGTCTGCATATTATGGAGTGCCATCTAGTGGCTGCAGGATACTTGCTTACCTTGAAACCTCTAAACCTGACTATTCTACACTTGAAGAGTTTGTCTTAGTGCTGGGTGGGAACAGTTAACCTGGGAGTATTCAAGTTCCTGGTCTCCCAATATAATTTTATTTCTATGAAAAACTTTAAAATGGAGGACAGCAAACATCTGAAAGCAACCTCCACATTCACTACAGAATAGTTTGTACATTTTTACAAGTGAACTCACCTTCTTAGCTAAATTTCAAATTACTTTTTCTCACTCTTATCAGAAAAAAGTAAGTTCTATTGAGCACTCCCAAATTCTAGGCATCGCAGTTTGGGAATGGGTTCATTTTCCTTTGTTGACTATATTAAATATTGCTATCAGAAAGTAACCAGGATTTTCCATCATGGCTAAAGCTCATTCCCAGCCTTCTCAGCCAGCAGGGGAGAAACCAGCATTTTGATGGTCTTTTTTAATGAAAATATGCTTTTTTCTCTGAAATCACTGCACTAATTTGGGATCCCACAGGGACTGTGACATTGTCTTTTTTTTGGAAGATAAGAGTTGTGAAATGGATTTTGCTGAAAGACATAAATGGTCCAAGAGAGAGGCTATCTCTAGACTCATGTGTGGAGTACCACAGACAGAAAACTCTTCAAGGCTGAGACAATCCCCACTTTATAGCAGAAAATGCTCTCTAACAATTCAGTCCTTTCCCCAGATTACTTCAGAATATCCATACATATCAAATTGTGCTGTATGCCACAAAATTTGCTCACAGACCAGATAAAAGGCTGTGTGACCCAACAGCACTAGGTTTCAAAATGAAACCTTAATTTCCGTGCAGCTCATGGCAGTAGCTCATCCACTGCACTCTGATAAACTATGTCACCTCCCTGTTCCTTAGTTTCACCTTCTCTGAGATGGGGATATGGCAATAACCTCCTTACAAAAGCACTCAGATCTACCAGTGAAAAATGCTTTAAAAGATCTACATAGAGTGTGAGGGACAGAAAGTTGATTAATGGAATAAGAACAAAACCACCAGTGGAGTAATGTGGTAGATTATTACTTCAGAAATGTTACAAATAGGTATTTTAATATTCCTTAGCATACCTTGCTGTTGGGTGATTCATCCAGTGATTCTAAATGTAATTACAATGCTAAAATTAGACCTTTTCCTGAAGGCATTTATCTATTACAAAAATGTAAACAGATACATAATTATCCATGGAAAAACTACAAAGCATTTTTTTCCCTGACAGAGTAGCTTAACCTCTCCCTGTTCAATCCTGGTTGTCACATTTGGAGCTATCATGTTGCTAATTTATATCTTTAAAAATAGTTGAGTTGGAATTGCTGCCTCAAGCTCCATTTGAAATATTTCTTAACTGTTCAGCGTCACATGAGATAAAATGCTGAAGCACCATGTCACTACCCATAGTAGGAAGCACCCCTTGAAGCTATATATATTTTTTTCTTTTAATAGTTTTATTGATGTGCTTTCAGCAGGAAGCCAGACTGATTACCATGCATTACCATGTAATGTAAAGATGGTACTGAGCAGGATTTGGAGAGTAAGAAAGTCCAGGTACTCCGACCCTTAAATGGTTTATCACCTATACATAAGGAGGCGTTAAAATCCCAACAGTAGTAATATCTTGAACTGACAAATTTATTCAATTTTAGCACTTGCATGAAGACCTGGACCAGAACCAGGTCTTCCTATATGCTTCCTGAAGCTGTATGAGTAGGAAAAAGATGTTCTAGAGGTTTATTCAGGTTTATTTAGGACCTACGGGACTAAAGGTGTTCTAAAAGGATGTGGCTTTTGCAGAATGATAGAGGAAGCTCTCTCTCATACCTGTTCCTAGGAAAATAACATCATATTGCCCATCCTCTGCCATGACATGGTCCACCACGATCTGAGTGAGGCGATAGTCCACGTTGATCCGAGTGAACACCGGCGCTCCTGTCACCGGATAAACCGATTTGTACATCAGTGGGTGCCGTCTAATGAAGCTAATGACTTCATCAGGAAAGTCTCTGGTGGACTTGATGAGTGGATCATAGGTTTTGCTTGGACACTGAATGAGAAAGAAGAAGAAGGTGAGACAAATTTTAGGAAAGAAGTACAAGTAGAAATCAAGTTTTCAGCAATAACATTTGTAAAGACAGTAATAATCAGATTTGTCAGTGAGTTTTCTCATCCCAAAGCAGCACTTGGTCACCAGTACTGCATTTTTGGAAAGAATTGCTTTAAAACCAGAGAAAGTCTCATGATGGGCTCAGTATGGGTGCAGAGAATTCCACCTCCTCATTCCCTGCTCCACTCACAGGCAAAATATAACATTTGGTATTTTACACAGAAAAGGAGAGTGAGACAGGAGGGAAGAGACCTGTCATGCTGTGTAGCTGTTACTTCTGGGCACAGGTAGCGGCACAGGTAGCGGCACAGGTAGATTTGCTGCAGGCTGCCCGAAGCAGAGCAGTACCAGAGCAGGGAATGCCAACAGCAAGCCTGGGCTGCCCTCCCGTGGCTGCCGCAGGAGGAGTGAAGCACTCCCAGTGCTACATCTCAAGGTTTTTCTGCTTCTAGTGTTTCTGTGCCTTTTTCCGAGGCTGTTGCTGCCTGTGTATGGCCTGGAATCAGAGGCTATGACTTTTCCCTTCATATGACCTGAAATAAATTCATTTTCAGAGAACCGTGCTTCCTACAACTTCCTTTTATTCTTTTCTAAAAAAGAAAAAAAAAAAGTGTATTCTCCAGATGCCAGACAATCCCTGTGGCTCATAATTTCTCAGAATTTACTTCCTTACTCATTCACAGAGCTGACACTCTTCACCAGGCCCACGGCCCAGCTGCTGCAGCATCCTTTTCTCTATTCTTGAGCAGCATAGTCTTATCCTCTTCTGGTCCAGATAACTGCTAAAGCATTTGGTCCTTCACACGCTTCCCCATGCTGGGGTTCATTCCCACTGCTATTAGACCCATTCAGACAAACTGGTCACTCCTGCTGTTTCTTTGGCTTAACACAAAGTTGGTTCTCACCCATCTTGCCTAAAGACCACCCACCCCACAAACCTACTTCTTCAACCTCCATCAGATTTTTCCCTTCTGTGCCTTTTGGGATAAGCCCAAGTACATATCTGCAATGTGTTTCATGTTTGTGACTCATGATCTCTCATGGTCACCTATCTCTCGTTTCCTTCCCACAGCTGTTTGTTTGCATCTCTTTTCTATCCCTTCTTTTACAAAGTCTCTAATCAAAGTATAAGAAAACGTCTGTTTTGACTCTGGAGGCATTTAGATGTGTTCCCGGGGCACTATAAATCCAGGATAAGACAAACTGGAAAAACTATTCCAGTTGGTGACAACCTTTCACATAAAAACTGTGGATTGCTTTTTTAAAAATACTATTTTTAACGCAGTAATTCCTGTATTTACTGCCAGGTGGAGCTCTAACACAATCTGCGAAGAAAGAAATGTGATCAGGTAATAACTGTGCTCTATCAAGAGAAAGTTAAGATTTCTGGTGAAGTAAATCTGTGCCAATTTGAATTAAGATAAATTCCATCACACAGTCATTTTTGTTTCACTATACAATTCCATTTATGGCTGTGAAAGAACAGAAAAAGAAGGAAAAAAAAAAAGGTGGTATTGTCCTGTGATAACCACTCAAAAGACACTCCCTGAAGATACAGTCAAATGCAAGGAAGAAAGAAAAAGAAGGCAAATCCTATTGAAAAAAACAGTCCCACTGGAAATACATCTTGCAGTGAGCTATGCCTAGGGGGTTTTTGCCAGCAGTCCTGTAAGAACTTCACCCTCTGGCTTGCTGGCTATAATATCCCACATTCTGTTTTCTGCTGTGCTTTTAACAAATTGAAGTCTTTGCAAGGTTACATCCTTGAGGTGGGCTGTAGTCGGCTTGGCTTTTGAAAGCACCAATATGAGTAAAATAATTTCACAAAGAAATATGACTTTGGGACAAAAAATACTTTGGGATAAAAAAAGGATGTTCACCTTTAGACATGTTGAACAAAAGTTTGTTGGGATAAATAGAGAGAAACATGCAATAACTTTAACTGTCTTTGGATCAAAGTTTTGCATTAATTTATTCTATACAGGCTGAGAAACAAATTCACTTCTCTAACTTCCCAACCATGCAATAACTCTCTTACCCCTCTAGGTGGACTAGAGGTTGATTTTCCCTTGTAAGTTCCATTTCTGTGGTTCATGTTCTCAGTCACTCGGAGTCACGGTCTGCATCTACTGGAAATCTGCTGATTGCTCACCTATTAACAACTTGATTCCAGAAACCCAGTTCTATGTGAAAAATGGGTGTAGGTCCTTTGGCCTTAAAGATCTCCTAGATTTTTGCCAAAAATGCATCAACAGAGGAAGGTGAAAGCAGTGACATCACTTACTAAAAACCACTAGGATAAAATTTCTGACAATATGGAACTACAGAGCTGTTACAGCAATCCCAAAGGCCCAAACCCTACCATGCATGATACAGGGAAATCTTCTGCCAGACTGCATAGCTAATTTAGTAGAAACAAGGACCAAAGGTTTGATCCAGAGGTCTGCTTGAGTCAGCAAGGCCTTTTCCAATTATTTCAGTGGGCTTTGGAGTCTATCCTAAGATAGCACGACCACCAAGAACAGCTGGGCAGGTGTGAGTGATCCTGTTACGATTGGCCAAGGGAGTTATTTCCAGAGGCATTGCTCACTGTGGCATGATGGATGGAGCAGGGGAATGAGAAAGTCATTTTGGCCACCCTTTGACAAAGTTCTCAGGCAGTTGTTTAAAGCTGTGTCCACCCATCATTGCAGAACAATTCTGCAGGCTTGTGCTTCATTTCCTAGCAATCAGTAGGATGTAGGATGGTCAAGTGGGCGAGTGAAACAACCTTTCATGTCTGAAAATGTGATTTCACATCCTGTTGCAGGTCTCATGATAGTGATACTGGTGTTCTCTGCCCAGTTCATAGTTCATTATTCACATCATCAGCACCAGATGGTGTCTCAGATATGTGACATCTCCCACGGAGGACAATAAGATACGGGCTTTTATATAAAATGTCAGGGGATAGGTTGGCAGTGTTGTTTCATGTGGACTGTGAGAGAATCTGACTTCATAAAAGTTCTCATAACACTATCACTGTGCTCTCTCAGCACCTTCACCTTTTGCAGTAATGTGGGATTCATCTCACCTGACCTAGATTCTTATCTTGGCTGCATGTGAACTGCACAGAGGGGGAGCTTATCTTTCTTTTCTGATTGAGAATCCTAAACAACCAGCTCAGATTTGATGCTTTTGTTCTAGATAGCTCATATCAAACAAAACTAATCACATTAAATCAGTCAAATTAGTACCACCAGACAAGAATTTTGCAAGAAACTTGTTCACCTATATAATCTACTCTTCTGAGGTTGCTTAGGCCTTTGCTGCCATGAATGATACCTTGATAAAAATATATGTCAATAAATGAAAGATAAACAAAAGACCCACCCAAAACAAACACCCCCCCCTCCTTCCCCCCCCCAAAAAAACCAAACAAACAAACCACAGAAACAGAGTTGGAAGTGCTAAGAGCATCTCTAGTCAACTGCTGCATAAACTGTGGCACAAATGTTTTGAAGAATCAATAATTAATTAAATTTATTGAAATGCCTTCTGTGTGAGCTCAGTTTCACAATAATCACTCTGGAGTAAGTCCTGACCCAAAGGGATCTACAAAGATGCCTCCTATTCCCTCACCTGTTATTTGTATCCAAATGTGGTCACAAGGTGGTAAATTAAGGCTAATCTTTCTCAAACAAAAGCAAATACACACTAAATTAACACCACCACACATATGTAAGCTTTTCTCCTTTTTTTGCTTATTAAATTTGCAACTTAGCAGAGTGCTGGATGTGTGGGTCTCACACAATGCTGAGACATACAGTGTGACTGTGTTAACATTATGTGGGAACAGTGGCCAAGATTTTCAAAAGCCAGTGCCAGAAGTTGGGCTCCTAAATAAACCTCCAATTTGCCAAACTGGATAATGGTTCACACTATCCAGTGAACTCAGTAAGAGCTGCTGGATCTAACACCTATTAAAATTGTGGCAATTATTTGGAAATCTAGCTATAAGGTATGTAAACGCATATCCTATTCATTAGTGATGCATCTGTAGTTCACCAGTGCTGATGTCTACTGACAGACTAGAAAGAGAATGTTGTCCCTGGGAACTTTTCAAAAGAGTTTCTATTACAAGTATGCTGAAAATCCCTCTTTAAAAGTGCTCTGTCACATGTATCCTTAGACCCACTAAGCACTGAGACTCAAGCACCCACAGGGTAGGGCAGATTGATCATACTGAGTGCATTAGACATCTGCTTGCTTTTACAATGTCCAGGCTGGGAACTTTCATGCATTTTGCAAGGGGAACTGAGAACCATGCCAGCAAGTCACTCTTGTGAGCATTGGAAGTATCCAGTATGAAACATAAAAGAGTGAAATACTTCTTCAACCTCTCCCATATCAGGGAATTAGATGTCTTAGTCTGGGCTTCCCTCCTAGGGGTGGTCTCCCTTGTCATGGGAACTCCTTGCTCCTTTCTGTTTAAGGTGTTTTCATAGGTCAATTACCTCTCAGCCAAAACTAGTAAGTGTAAAGTTTTCCAGGCTCTAAATAAGTTCCCTTAGCAGTGATCCACCATGCAAAAACGCAGGAAAGTAGAGGAATTACCTTCAACCTCTCACTTTTGTGCTAAATGGGGACATCCAACACAACTAACGCATTGAACTTTGTAGAGTTTACAAAGAAATGCAAAGGCTGCATCCTGAGGGGTTAAGATCCACCACTGAGGACTGGTGTGAGCTGCCAAGATGCCCAGAAGTACTTTAAAAATGGGGTACTCATAGATTTATGACCTTCTGTGGATTAGATGACAGCTGAGAAATGACTCTCAGGGCACAGGCACTTACGTGCCATTGGAGGTTAAACCATAAACCATCCTGAAGGTGAAACTTGGGTTCCTGAGAGGCCTAAATACTGTGTGGCTTCTTCTCTGTAGTCTGATCTGAGCTGCACAATGCATTTTGTATTTGGACATGCCTTCAAAAACCCTTAATGCTTCTCTACAAGAGGAGTGTGTTGTACCAGAAGGACTGAACGCTCAGTAAGGAGACTTAGTAACTTGCAGCTACTCAGTGAGCCTGGAAGAAGGCAGGAGTGAGGGGAACAAATCAGGTTTGTAGGAGACAAACAGTGCAAATTTTGCATTGAATCAGTCTTACTCTATCCCCGTTACAAAAACCACAAACAAAACAAACAAAAATTTTAAGTCCCCTATTTTTTTTTTAATGGTTTGCATCCTACTGGTTATGCAAGACTTGTTCTTGTGTTTGTCTTGAGCACTTTGTATTTAACACACCTGTGCTGTTGATAAAAAAAACATTTAGCATTAATCTGAGGCTAACTGAGCTGAGACCAGCTGGGTGAGTGAACTTGACTTTGCAGGTGGCACTTTGCAATTCTCTGCCCTTCTGCCATCAGGAAAGGTGACAGGGTTTGCAGGATTTCGAAAGGCTGTTATGAACTGGAAGGTGATTCATTTTGGGGAAAACAGGTTGGTAGGTAACAGGAGGTGTAGGAGGCTTTCTGAGGAAAATAAACCCATGAAATGAAACATTTCACTTAATTAAGCAGCTCCATTTTACAGTAGGGAGATCAAAGGAGAGAGGAATGGGAGAAGCAAAGAATGCAGTCTGTCCCATAAAAGATAGGTGAAAGGGGAAGATAAGTCTAAAAATAACAAGGGAAACCTGTGCAACCCTCAATGTTTTATGAACAAGCTTACTAAAGCAGCAAAACTAACCAGAAGGGAGGACAGGGGAGGCTTTTTGGCAGACAATATTTCTCTGTGGCACAGCCAAGTCCCAGTGGGATGGACACCACATCTTGATCAGCCTGCACACTGAATTAACAGAAGAAATAATGGAAGGGGTTTCACTGAAGAAGGGGACAGAAAGAAATTGGGAGAAAAAGATGAAGGAGGATGAAGCTGAGTCAGGGGAGTTTTAGGTTGGATATCAGAAAAAAGCTCTTTGAGCTGGACTCAATGATCCAGATTGGTCTCTTCCAGCTCAGTCAATTCTATGATTGTAAGACTCCATGATTACAGGAGAATCTGAGGGGTTATAAGGGAACTTGTTTAATAAGAAGAAAACACAAAGAATTCAAGCGCCCAGGACTGTATTCAGATCTGGAGTAGAAAGAGCTGAGACACTAAACTCTTCAAATGAACAAGAGCAATGTGCTAGGCTGCTTCTTCTTGTAGATAAGTGACTCAGGCTGCCAGATTCTTACTTTGCTCATTCAGAGCTTTGTTTTGATCTTTCGACAAATCATATCAGGAAGATATCCAGACCCATCCAAAACATTTGGTTTTGCCTTCGATAGTATTTAACAGTCTTGTGTTCTGCAGTAGATCAGACTGAATGTTAATCTGCATCTTTAAACACTGCCATTCCTCTAAAAATCTGACCTTAATGACATTTACTTGCCATCAATAAAATGAGGATGACTCCTGTGTACCCCATCAGAATTTCCATGTGGGCACTATGAGTTGCTGTGATACTGCAATGGTTACAGATCAATAAATAAACTAGAAAAAGTTTCTTCTTCCTAATTCACTGAAAATCTTGTTCATATGCCTTCTGTGATTACTGGGAGGGCATTATGAAAACTCAGCTTCAGAAGGCAGAACACACTTTAAAGAAAGTTCTCCATGGTTTCTTTATTAATGAATAATTTCCTGAGTGAAACCCTAAGAGAGACTGAAAGAAAACTGGATTTGTTATCTGGAGACAGCTGCAGATATGTAAGTCCAACTTTTAAACAGCTAAAACAGATAGAGCAAAAGCTCCCTTGATTTTCAACTCACCCTTCATCTCAGGGCTGCCTGCTTCATGCTTTTTTTCTGCCTCTTTTTATTTTCAGCTTCCAAATGGAAATAGATTTGAAGCCTTGCCTCTGTTTAATTCCCATTATTTCCATTTGCACTTTAATACCACTGAGAGAAGTTCAAGAGCTGCCTGTTCTGCAGTGTCAGTGGAGTGGAGTGTGCCAGAGGTCCCCCTGTCACCCTGTTCAGGGGTGTTTTGATGACGGCAGAGGGCAGGCAGAGCCTGTCACAGCTCAGGGACACGAGCAGGCAGGGGCTGCTGCTGCCTGCTCCCTGCTCAGCATTGCCAAGGCATGATATCATGGTCGTGTTGGGAGTTTATCTCACACACAAATTGCCACAGGAAGCATTTTGTCAAAATTTCAAAATCAAAGTAGTCACAGTCTCTATAGTGAGCAGCTTTATTTACTTAGGAGATAAAGGCAGCAGAGCAGAAAGTTAAATTAGGGTATGCAGTCTCCTGCTTCTGTATAAATGCTGAAAGGAAGTCAATGCTTCCCTCAAAGCCAACCACGAAAAGAAACGCATTTCCTAGAAATAGCCATTTTTAGACTTTGCCAGTTACTTAAAATACAGGAAATACAGAATCAAGAGCAGTGTTGGCTATGCCAACTATAGGCAACACTTAGGAGGAGCTTAAATTTCAAAAATGTTCTAGTAACTTTAAAAAGGGTAGATTATCTCTCTTTGGCTTTGTTCTAAGCATTCCTGAAGCACCTCACAGCCAGCAAAAAAAGATGGAATTAATCTTTAAGGAAGAGCATTTCAGCATTCACGCTGCAGTGTTCTTCAAGGTTCATGCTGCTACTTTTCCCTGCCTTTTAGCACTGTACAGCTTTTCCAGGTCCCACCCTAAATCTGTTCATATCCAAGTTTGGCATAGCCCATCACAAGACAAGAGCATGGTATGAATCTACTTATTTGGATAACCCACATTAAAAACAGAGCCTGAAGTATTTTGCAGGCCAGCTCACTAAGAGGACAGCTAAAAAGCTAAGCAGCAAAAGCTATACAGCAAATATTATAGATACTTTTCTTCTGACAGCTTTCTTCGGTAAATCCACTTCCCTTCTCAGTCCTTCATCTGACAAACTCCATTCACTACAGAGGTTCACAGGACTTTTACGATACTATTTTTCACAGCTCTTATCAGGTGTACATAGGAAGCAGTTGGAGAGCTAAGGATCGGCTTGTGGAAAATATTTGTTTGTCTTTAAACTTTCCAACTTTTACAATACTTGCAACCATAGATATTCAAATCAGTGATAAAGATCAGCACTGACATGCTTCAGCATGGCATGTTTCCTTCCTTGCGAATCCCAGCTCAACCACGTGATGGCTAATACACTCAAAAATGCAATGAGCTTATGGCCCATCTATCTGTGCAGAGTGTTCATCCTTATGGGGGACTCTGAGTTTTTCAAGAGAGTTATTTTAATCTCTTTAGATGCCATGGGACCAGCTATTGTTCTTGCTGGCACCATTTTTGTAGTTAAAATTAAATTCATCTTAACTTCTTAACCAGCCGTGGAGTTGGCACACATTTTAAAAAAATTTAGAAATTAATCTTATTGGGGGCACTATGTATTTTGCATGACAGAGAGATTGCATAAGCCTGCAATGCCTGAATTGTCCAATTAAGTTGTGATTTGCTCCAGCAGGGCAGATCCTGGGCAGGCCAAATCAGTCTCTGAGCTGTCCTGATCTTTAGAGAGAGAGCTGCCCTGAGGCTCATCCTCAGCTGAGAGAAGAGAATAAACTCTTGGGGCTTGACCTGCCCAGCCCTGGGACCAGGACAGGCAACAACCAGCATGAGCTTGGATCATGCAGTTGAGTCCAGTGGAAAGATGAAGAAGAAAACACAGAGACACAAGGAAATGTGTGAAAAGATGAACTAAATTAACTAGATAATGGGGCTTAAGGCAAAGGTTACACCAGTGCTGAGGTCAGAGAAATAGTGCAGAAATGGCCAGATGGCTGCTAGGCCACATCCAACACTGACAGCTCACTGCTGGCTGCCTAATACCTGTTGATTGACTATCTGACCAGGAGAATGTGAAAGTATTCTAGATAAAATTGTTGCTCTTTTACATTCTACACACAGCGTTGCTCCAAGTTGTGATGATTTTTAAAGTAGATGTATTTTTTCAAAATACTATTTCTTCCTCACCTGTAATATCAGTCTATGCTTCTCCAAATTTAATACTGTGACAGAAGTGGGAAAAGACAATTTTAAAACCTTTTTCAAAGTTTTCTTCCTCGTTTTGGCCAGTTACAGCTGAAGTCTAAGAGACTGGGATTAAAAGTATTTCCAGACACTGAATTTCTGTTTTCTTCATGTTACTTAGTTTTTATCACACCAAATCTCCAGCAATTACCTCCTTATTTTACTTCAAAACACAACACATGCACAAATACATACAACAGAATAAATTACAGTATCTCAATGATTTTAACAGACATGAAGATAACAGAAATATAAATAAAATACCTCACGATAACTTAACACTCCATAAAGAAATGCCTTCGGCTTTTTAGGAATTATTGATGTCTTAAAGGTGATCTCAACAGATAGAAATATAGCTGTACAGTGGGAGACCACAATATGAGAGACAATCAGGAAACAGTCTGGCCACAATGTTATCTCAGAGACATGGAAAAATGTATATTTATATACCTACAGGGTAGGTAGAAGCCTGAGCTGTCAACAGAAGGGGAAGGGTTGAGAGGATAATTTGAAACATCCTGAGCGGAAAATATAAATTACCAGCCCGGGGAGGGGTGTGAAGCATGACTGCTTTTGGGTAAAACCAGAGGTGTGTAATTAGGGAGCCACTCACCGTGCCAGGCCGGGGGTAGGGGATGCGCCCCTCGTACTGCACCCAGCGGTGATCTGCGCTCTCCTTGTGCGCGTAGGGACCGTTGAACACCGCCCTGATCTCTGCCATGCTGTACACACACACTGCTGAGCCCTTGAACACCGAGCTGAAACACACGATGCACTGATGATCATTGTTTGCACATTGCTAACACCCCCTCGGCGCCTCGGCCAGGCAATTAATGAATTACAGGGTCTGATGGGGTTTGGATCAATCCTGCACCTGGTGGTTGATAGAAGTGCTGCTGAACAACAGATCTGATCACTACAGGTATTTAATGGTACTGCTGCTACAGTTTTAAGCTTTGCTCTGTTGAAAACTGGATAGGTCTTTGGGACCACTTCATAGTGTCATTTTTTCTAGTGGCTGACAGTTTCCAGCTATCCTTTACCAGCTCTTTGGATTAGAATTTTGTCTAAATGAAGGACATTCATTTACATTGTGTTCACGTCTGGAAGCCCATATACTAGTGATATAGGTGAGGCCCCAGAGAATTACAAGTTGCATTGGCAAGACAAAATAACAATATATAAAAATAAACACTTATTTAATTTTCTGTGCATTTTTGCTTTTTTTAATGTGTTTTTCTAAAAAAAACCAAAACGTTTCAGTTTTCCGAAGAACATCATGTCAGGTTGCTGAGTGGCATGTACTTTAGTTACTTCACAAACCATTTCATTTACTGTGCAGTATTTACTTCAGCTTTAAGTATTTTCTGTGGCTATATATTCTAGGGAACTACTGTGGTGATTGTTTCTGAATTAAGGAGTATCTTGGCAATTCTTCATTGTGATCATACTGGTTAGCATTTGGTTAGTTATTACTTACACTTAATTCAAAGATTCTGGAGACGAAAGAATTATTCATTTTTTTCTGAAAATTCCATAGAGAGCACCTCAGTATTGCTGCTGAAAGGTTATTAATTAATTAGCACATCCTCTTGAGATAAAGTTGAGTGGTTCTTTCATAAACTCTGGTTTATAAAATCACTGAACTATCAGTTTAGAGAGTAGTTTGGATACTGAGAAACAGCAGATGTCAAGTTGCTGCTTACAGGAATGAGGGTTCACAACAATAAATTGCCTAAAATAGCAACTACTGATTCCTCAAAAAATATTATAGAAATTTATAAATTCAACTGGATGAGACTGAAATAATCTAGAGTGCTTCTGATTGCTACATTTCCATTACTTTTTATAATCATTCTCAAAAGTTAGTCACATTAAGGTTTAGGGATGTAACTTCTTATTTCCAGATCTAAAAAATATTGTCCTTCATGACTACAGCCCTGACACTGGATGCCTTATGCCAGCAGTTCCTAACTGCTCTCAGGAATCAGGATCTAGTCTAGAAGAACTAAGTATATACAAAACTATAAAAGTCCTGGGTAAGATCTTCAGCATTTGTTTCCAGAGGCAAACATGATCCTCACACATACCTTGTTGTAGTGAAGACTCCATATACCAGCGGGTTCCTCTCATCTCTTGTAGAAAGTAAGAATATATCTTCTGCAATGAGAAAAATGTATTTAGAGATTTTTTTGTAGTTAAATATCCATTGGCTTTTTCGGCATTTACCATTTGCAAGTTGGAAATTTGTAAAAATATAACAAAGCTTTATTTTTGTTTGAATTTAGTTTCTTCTATGTGAATTTTTGCTAATATTCTGAAATGTGTTCATATCCAGGTAGTCTGGGGTTATACAGAATTAGTTTTTCACTTTCCAGCTTTTGGAGGGAAAGGGAAAAATCCCATATTTCTGATCAGATGGGTATTAGCTATAATCAGGGACTTCTGATCAAAGTCAGAAGTATTACTAGCCCTATTTGGAAGAGAAGTAGAATCAGAACAAGACACAGTGCATCTACAAACCAGAGGGGGAAAAACCCAACCAAAGCAGGCATTACTAATGTCAAAATAGACCATTAAAAATAAATCAACTTACGCAGCTCATCGAAATGTGTGTCTGCCCCTTCAGGACCAGGTATGGAACACACGAGCCTGGCTTTCAGAAAAGTTGTCCACTTGTTTATTAGGCTTCTTTGGCCTCCCATATCATTCTGCAAAATTAAAATGAAAATACTTAAAGATTAAACAAATAAGAGCTTTAACATGTGACAGCACAGTGTGGACTGTGCCTCTTCTGTCTGGTTCCACAGTTTGTTCTTACCACAACACCAAAATATTTTTTTTGTTTTCTTTCTCCTAAGAGAGTGTAGGACAGACATTTTCTAAGTAGCTCCAGTAGTCACTTATCTGCTCACAGTGAGCAATTCAAATTTCCTAATTATACCCAAATTTGATTGCAAAATTCCTTCACCAGCTTTTTAAGTGGAATGCTGTGTGAAAACATGTCTAATATCACATGATTTCCTGCTCCCTGTGAGGCTAATTTTTACAATCAGTTGTTCTTCAAAATTCTTTACTAACCAAATAATAGAACAGAATGTTTTGGATAGATTTCTCAAGGAAGAAAAACTATATTCATCAGCAGCTTACAATGTAAATACTGAACTCTTTTCTTTGCATACATAGTACAGAGTGAAATGCATTCCAGGGAAAACCAGTCATATTATTTTAATAATCATTGTTATGGAAATATCAGTCTATCCTCCAAAAACAGGGATTTTTTTTCCATTTATTTTACTATGTGTTTCCAAAATATAAGCATGCTTGCCCAAATTTCCTTTAGTCACTGGAGAAAGAAAAACAAATCTATAAGCATTAACTTGAAATTTTAATTATCATTCTGAAGGATAAGTGCCCTTCTACTCACTTGGATTAGTAGAGGGGTATGGATAGTGGATTTTAGACTTAAATTTTAAGAAGCCAGACTAGGAGTTCATTCATGCACTTCTTCCACTCACTACATGAAGGACCTTGCTGGTTCCAAACAGCAGAACCATTTAGGTTCTGCAAAGCTGTTTAGGCCCCAAAACTCTTCATCCTGAAAGTGGTAAGGGTGTTGATATACCAACAGAACAAAGAATTCAAACACTTCAGAGAAATGTTATCACCAGCAGTAGTCTCCCAGTTGCAGGTTCTGAACTAGCCCAGGAAGGTGCCTTCTTCTTTCCTTTTTGAACTCTGACGCTTAAGGGATCTCTGCTGCAAGTTTAAGGACCACAAATTTGGTTATAAATATTCAGCCCCTTCAGATTCATCAGGAGAAATCACTTCTTTGTTAATTCTCTTTTCAACTCCAAAGGTATAGAACCAGCCAGCGGGAAACCGGGTGGTGGAAATTACATGTCATCACCACAGATTGTATTTGGCCCCTCAGGGCTGCATCATGCACAGTACAGGCATTCAGAAATATGGCTCTAAGTGCTGAAATCACTTCACAAGGAGCAACAATTCTCTAGTAATGTGCTCTAACTGCTTTCCCTTTTCATGTACCTGCTACTTTTAAATAGGTTAGCTCAGTTGGAAATGATTCCTGTTAATAATGTGGAACTCCTGTTCTTACGAGAATTGCTGCCTCCTCTCTTGATTTCCTGAGGTTCTGCCACGCCTGAAGCTTTACATCTACTCAACAGATTTATTACAAAGGTGTCAAAATTAGCAGCCTGAAGCCAATAGCAAAAAGAAGCTCTGCATGTGTGTGTTCTGTCGAAAGGCACAGCAAACAAACTTTCTGGTGCAGTTAAAACCAAACAATTACACAGATGCAACAAAGAATCTTAAAAAACCAAGGAGTGTTAAGCTTTTCCTTCCTCTGGCAATTTGCATTAGCTAAGCAAATCTCACACTGCAGGGTTTCCACTTTGATTTCTGGTGAATGCAGTGCAGTGCTACAGGAGATGAGATGTCTCTAACTACTTGGCTAGGATCAGAAAACAGGAAGAAAGCGTGGAGGAAGTGATGGGGCTGGAATGGGAAAAGGACCTTATCTAGGTCCTACTCCTGTCACTGCAGCTTCTGCAAGAGATGGGAAAAGATGTACTTGTGTTTTACCAACTTTATGTTGTGATCCACCACAGCATTTTCACAAATGGTTATTTTGAATGTATCAATAGTTCCACTGAGCTCCTAGAGAGCAGTGTGAACCAACTACTGTGCTCAAAGGAAGCAATCTTAGCAAATGCTGGATTTAGGATGTATCCATATTTGCTTGCTCTCAAGCCAGGACATGATGTTAACCATGTTATTTGAATTTAAGACATTAGAACAGACATTCGCTAGGTGTGTTTTACATATCCAAAAGCTGCCAAAGTAACACTGTACAGTTTATAATGGAACAAGGGGGATTGAACGACCAGTCAGCATTCCAAGAGCTACCAAGTCCTTCTGAAGCCAGAAAGTGACAAATTTATGATGCAGAAATTGAGACTGAAAAGACCTTTCACTGATTTAGACAGTTGCACATATAATATGCTGACATATCTTTCAGCATACTTCTTCCTACTGCCATGGCTGAATGAAATAAAAAGCACATTTTACTAGGAGGATGTTTTTTTGGTTTGGGGGCTTTGGGGGGATTTTTTTGATTAGTAGCCATATAGTACTCTTCAATTCTATACATCATCTCTGATTAATACAGTGTCTTTCCTTTCCTACAACAAGCCCAAGATTTATTGCGATTGACCGAGAATGTGCAGGAACTGACAAAGGCCATGATGATTTTATCTACATATAGAATTAGTTTAGCTCAGACCAAGGAGATTCCGAAACTATAAATAGTACAGGCTTATCTTTGTTCCTGTAGTCTCAAGTAGTATTTATCGTACTAAACTCTGTAAATGTCTTTTTTTTTTTTTTT